>JAPYZA010005557.1:0-12323 GCA_030522685.1 Eupelmus azureus
CCGGAAAGATTTTGAAAAGGAGCACAGTTCCTTGCTTACAAATTATTATTTTGAAATGATGCACCTTCTACTTCCATTGCAAAACATTTTAATAGATTACTCAATATTTTAAAAACTATTTGATTTGTTTAGATTATCTTTATTTATAAAAAATATCAAAATAATATTCATAAATACGACAAAAAGAAACAGACAGATCAATTTAATAAGCTGTTAATTATCGATAAAATGAGTATATTGAAAGCTTTTAAAGAGCTATTTAATATTTTGTTGTAAAAAATATAAGTATTATTATTAAAGTCAGCTTCCTCATACTTCGATGTTATAATTGAAGCAATTACAGCAATTTTTTATCTTCGTATTTTATGCACATTATGTATAAATTGTCTTTTAGGGAAATAATTTTGGACGTAAAGACTTTGCAGATGTAAACTTACGTAAATATCTACATTAAATAACGTTAAGTATTTTAATGCTACTTCATTGTCCTTGCTGTTTCACACATTATGCATATTTCTTGGAAAAATTTACTAAATTATCTTTCCTCTTTAAGTAATAAATAAATATTTAAATATGTAATCAAAAATAAGCTAACATATTCAAACGCACCAGCACCAAACATTACGACCATTTATTGAAAATTATACCACGTTACAGCTCATATTATTGTCAATTTTTCCGCCGCATTAAAAAAAGAATTTCCCAATACACTCACGGTTATCCAACGCTCCGACTCTCCTACACTCTTCAGAAAATATCTCAGTCTCGCGAAAAATTTTACAACGATAATTTGATCGTCCGCGCTGATTTTTACCGGGTCCGGCGAGTAATAAAACTAAACTAGAAGCTCACAATGTATCATTATTGCCTTCCGTGCCTTACGTTTCGGGCTCATTGTTCTGTCAGAGAGACAGAGAGAGAGAGAGTGAGAGCCGCGCGGGTCACTTTTGCGATCTCTATTAAAGCCGAGCCATCGTTAAAATCATGCAATTCGCGAGCGCGCACTCATACACGGATACACGTCGTCCAGAGATATTAACTTGCGCAACGCGCCTTTTTTCACGAGAACATTTTGCGCTCCCTCGCCCCGCGTACACGTCTATGTACAGATACGCCGGTAATTGTTTACAGTAGTGAACGACTCGCGGCTCGTAAATTTTAATAAGGCAGTAAAGCCGATACCGAGAGACAGGGCACGTTAAATTTGTAGAAACAAATTCGATCGACAAACGCGTGAGTTGAGAAATTTTTGGGGAGGTGAGAGTATAACGGAGACATTAACATAGTAATTGAAATGTTTATTGCGATAGAATGTGACGGTGAATAGTTTATAGTTTCTTTTGTGGCGGGGAGGTGAGGATAGCGGCTTTCTTAGAAAGACAGCGACCATTGACATGCAAATGAGAAATTGTGGAAACGCGTCTTTTATGCGCCGATTTCTCACGCGAACTGGTCGGCTGGAAATTGGAGTTTTGGGAGATGCGCCCGAAAGATACGGGGAGTGTGGAGAGTTGATCGAGTCCGATTGTGTTGATCGATGATGCTTGGAAAATTCGTGGCGGTTGTTTGGGTGTTGGGTGGATTTAGTGGAGTTTTTAATGTTACTAAGGTTTCTTTGAGTGTGGAAATAATTGAAGCATTGGTCAGGTCACTCTGCACTCTGGTAGAATTTTATTTGCTTGGGAATTATTTTTCAGTCGCCAAATGTCTAACGAAAAAACAAATCAATTGGAGATTTAAATTTGACATCTTACAATTAGAAAGGAAAAAATTAATTATTGATATAAAAAATTAGTCTGATAAAATAAATAAAATAAATTCCAAAACATGAATAAAAAAATCATAAAGAAACGCTTAAATTATATATTTCAATGATTTACGTGTTAATTTAAAAGTCAAAATCCTTCGGTTTTAACAGTCAAAGCTTTTTAAACTAATCGTTTACATTTTAAATAAAAAATTATAGAACCAAAATATATTATCATAACAAAAAATAACTATTGCTTTGAAGAATCACAAAGTTACGTAAAACAACAATACCAAAAATTCTCAACACAAAAAAAACATTATCCTGACAAGTCCCCTCTCAGAAACGCACATAATACCACATTCACGCGAGAGGTCATAAACTCTTTCATTCTCTTCCGATTGACGGACACATATATCCCCTCGTCAGCCTGCATAATCCAAAAGATCGCGGCTTAACTCTCGAGAGAACGCGATCACTCGATCCAGGCGGTCTTCTTTCCTTTCTGCGCGCGAGTCTCTCTATTTCGATACATATCGGCGCACAAAAGTCGAGCCGACGACCATTCAGGCCTCATAACAAATCGCCGCGCGCGCCGAGAGACCCACAACAGGAATAAAAATCCGAAATAGACTCAACAAAGACGGGCACTCTGGGACGGGAGAGAGAAAAAAAAGAGAGATCGAGACGAGGATATTGTTAGAATTTGGCGACGGATTCTATTTGTTTAACGAGCGGAGCGGCTTTGCATGCAGAAATTAAGGACGATTTTTGAAAGTTTATTTTTTCGGGAGCTTTAATCTTATTAGAGCGGGATAAAAATTAGCGCGGAAAATGGAGTGTCGAAAGCGATGTTTGGAAACCTGTCGAACAGATAACGCTTCTGAAGCAGCGGTTCGCGTTTGAAGCTAATGAAGCCTGCTAGTTATAAACTAACCGTAAATAACGCGGTGTAGCGGCCTCTCGCGTGGTAGTTGAGGTGTGACGTGTTGCGCCTAAGCTTGTCGTGCGCGATAAACTTATTTTTATCGCGGCCGAACAAATTTAAATTTTCAGTTTCGCTTAAATTAAGTTTCTTTTTGCTATTCTATTTTCTTTTTGCACCGAACTTGACTTTTCACTGCGGATCTTTTTTATTCCGGCCTCGTTTTTAGTATGGGAAATTCTGACTTTGGCTTTGATAAGTTAAAAGCAAGTTTTGATTAATGCTTATGTTTTAGAGCTGTGTTTTTGACTAACAGTTAAGTACTGTTATGCAGAGAATGTGCGAGAGAAGAGCTATAATCGTCGCCTTATCTATGTGTTACAAATTGTTATTATTTTTCAATCAACCACAGCGTAAATTTCCCCAACCACCATAAATTTCGCACTTAGATCCCGTTACCTAATTATTTAAACTTTATCTTCTAAGTAACAAAAATCATCTTTGCCGCAGCACCATCAATAAACTAACATACACATTCTCTCTTCCTCCACAGCAACAACGACAACCAAACCACCACCAGCAGCAGCCTGACCCCAGGCCCAGCCAGCAGTTCTGACACAGCGTGCCCGTCTTATCTCACCCGGTTCTGATCGCGCCACCCGCGCAACAACAACCACAGTTCACTGGGTCACGCGCGGGGCTAACTCACGTGTGCGTGCGGTGTGTGTGTTATTGTGTATCGCAGTGCAACTTTTCGCTCTGTCAGCGGTGAGTCGAAACCGACCATATGCGGCGCGCCAGAGCCAAGGAGAAGCTGGGGGATGATAGTTTAGCCGAAGAAGCTACTTGGATTCGAGCTTGATTGCAGCTGGAGCATATAGCAGCATGGCTTACGTTCTCTGGCGAGTCCTGATGAAGAAGTACTCCAAGGTGCGGCTCGGCATACGAAACTTTCCGGTGAGTACATACTAAGGATGCTTTCACCGCGCTTTTCTAGATCACAAAGGAGGCACGCGCCGCCTAAAACGTTTCGCGAGTGTGCCAGAGCTAGAGAGTTGTGTAACTTAAGTGCAGATGCATTAGCGCGCTGGAAAGTTGAAGGCGGCACACGCGTTTTTCCGAGGACGCCCCGGGGAAAAAGGTGTCGGAAAAATTTACGGACTTGGGGACGTGAGCGGTTATTGAGGTTGACTTTTGCGGAGCGTAAGATCTCAAAGAGGAGTGGATTAATTAAGGCGGGTTTGTTTTTTTGAGGAGAGTTAAGGTTTTAATGAGGTTTTATTTGGGAATTCGCGTGTTATCGAATCTTTGCGAATTAGATAGTTAGATAAATATAGGTAACAATTTATATACATTTTCACAATATATAATATTAATTTATTTTATTTATTTATTAAACTTTAATGGGTTAAAAAACCCTTTACAAAAATATAAATATAACAGATATATATATTAAAATTTCCTTGTGAAAGCACGCAAGGCACGCTTAAATTGATAAATATTGTTAATATCAATAATGACTAGCGGAAGTTGATTCCAGGTGCGCTTCAAGCGATTAAAACTCGAATAAAATCCGAAGTTAGAACTAAATGTACTTTCACATAGCATTTGATTAATACGAAGATTATAATTAATATTTCTTATTGAAAATAGGTTGATCACATCTTGCATTGAACGGTATGATGAATGATTTTGAATGTAAATAAACAATCATGGTAATGAAACAAAGATTTAATAGTCGGAGGATGAAACATTTTCGCAGCAGGAGAGTAATATTGTCAAGTATCACAGTACAATACTACCTTAAATTGCATAAAATGAAATATAAAAAAACTAATGAAAATGAAGATAGTATACATGTATCACACTTATATACACATAATTTTATAAGCCATTCATGGTGCAAGCGTATAGACTTAAGCTAATTAAACCTAATTCTCTATATATACAATTTCTTTAGGCTTCTATAATATCTATGAGTAGCACTCTTAAATTTACATTAACAGTTCAAGCGGGATAAAAATTAAAAATATAAACTGTTTTGATTATTTTGATAATTGTACAAGAAAGTATTTAGTGAATTCTAAAAATAAATGCCTTGGCTGATCTCTTGTAATTTGAGTATATTAAGTTTGATACAATCTTATCTAAGTGGTTCTTATACCCAGTCGCTAAAAGTTTTTACAGCTTAAATTGCTACACAGCCATTAAATAACAATTTTCTCCAAACACTGTAGAGAATAGTGCATTAAGTTTCTATTAGAGAAGTTTTGTAAGATAACAAAGCATTTTTAAACTTCATCTCTTTCTTTCCGCAAACACATCTATATTTTACCCTAATTGAACTTATAATTAACTTCAACTATAAAAATCGACAATTAATTTTACTCTCAAATTATTCATCCCCAAGCGCGCATTATCCAAATCTGCGAAGAACCAGCTCTCACGGCAAGCAACTACTCCCATCACTCCGGAAAACTTTCCGGATTCCATAACTCCCAGCCGAGCATCGCTCAGATCAAGATGTTACCTTATTAATCGCCAGAATCCCCCGGCGCCTATATCCCACCTCCATTAATCCAACCCGACGTCCGAGCATTTATTAAAAACGCACCTCCTCGCAGCTCTCCGCTTCCCCCCCCCTCCCTCCTCGAAAATTACACACCTCTCCCAACAGTAAATAATAGACGAGCCATATCCGCTGAAGCGCGCTCAAAATCCGGCTTCTAAGCCTAACTCCTCGCACCATACTAGAGTCCCTATTCAGCCTGCGCGCGTTTTATCTTCTCATTAGCCGCAGCAGTGGAAATAAATTCCGCTGCCGATCCGCGACGCGACGAAGATTTACGCCGCGCGCGGAACAGGGAGGCAGCGCGTAGTTTTTGAAGCGGCGATATTTTCCACGTTCGACTTGCGTCCCATTCAAAAGCTACGCGCTTGATCCTGCCGCGCGCGCTGGTAGTTTTGTTGCCTGCGAGAGCCGAGCAGGAGAAGGATACAGCGCGCGCTTGTGTTTACGGATGAGTCGATTCCTTTCCCGCGAAAAGCGCCGAGAAATGCGGGTAGTTTTGTTGCCGGGTAATTTATGCAGGCAGCTGCGCGCCGGGCATCAAAAAAGGCCCTTGCGCGCGCTGAAATTTATTTAACGCGTAGCTTTTCGGAGAAGCGGATGCTTCAGCGGAGATGGTGTTGCGAGATTGCCTGCCCAAATTTAGGAGCGACTTGGATGTTTTTTCGCGAGGATTAGGAGCGCGAGGATATAACTGGATCGCCGCTCGGATTCGGATTTAGAAAATTTTTTAGCGCGGGTAGCTGTCTCGCTTACACCATTAATTCTCTGATTTATCGTTACTCTTGCGTTAACGAGTTGCATCGAATTATCATCACCGTTCTTCATGCTCCAAATCGGAACACCTTAATTAGAAAGTTCACTCTTACTTATCGCTCCGACATTATCCTGAGACCATCCCACCTCGCGAGCGTCGTATAATCCTTTCCAAGCCGCTTAAGAAAAAATCGCCTCTAAACCTCCCATCCCCAACCCTGTCCTCCTCCCAGGCCAACGGAAAAAACGCCAGCAGGAATTCCACTTCTAAGAAGCGTCAAATCATCTCGGCATTAGAAGCAGCGCGCTGCATAGCAGCGGCTCAAAGTCGCGCGCGTTTTTCTCAAATTTACGAGCGTAATTTACGCGACGCGTCTGTTTCTCTCTAGGCGCCTCGGCGCGTTAAAACGTCCTCTCTCTCTCTCTCTCCAGCCGCCGATATATTTCAAAGCTCGTTCCGGCGCGCTCTTTTCCTGCACATTGTTCCGCGTTGGCTATATAGCCAGAGCCCGAGTCGGTCTCTCCGCAAATGATATGCAGATTGCCCGGTAGTTTTGCGCCGCGCATGCGCGCTGACTGCATCGCCTATGGGAGTCGGTAATTGGCTCCGGTGTGCGCTAGGGGAGCTTACCGGTCTTCTCTCGCGCGGTTAAAGCGCGAGAGATCGATTAGGTGCGTGTTGCGGCTTGGGAGCTGCGCGACGCTTGATTTGCTTTCTTTTTCTGCAAGGGGATTATGCTCTGCTGACTAGGTATTGCGCGCGTTTTTTTTAGGGAAAAGAGAGGCGCTTGGGAGATGTTCGCGGGAAGTGTGTGAAACGTTGGCTGAGCGTACAATGTCTCAATTTGCTTGAGGAGAGGTTTTTTTGGCGGCTATTATGGTGAGGTTGGAGCGAAAAAATTGGGGAATGATTTTTCTGGGTCAGAGTAGATAATGCGCCGTGTGGTGGGGTTTTGTTATGAATTATTTATTAATATAGGTAAATTATAGCTGGGGTTCATGGTTTTGTTAAGTTTCTTAATTGTTAAACTTGCAGGAGAGGTAAATATAGGCCCAAAAAGATAGATTCTTGGAAAATATTAAATTTCTGAATTCTTAGACTAGTAAGCATATTCGAATTAATAAATAATAGTGCCCACAGCTACGTATGACATTGACCTTCGTCACGCGAACTTTGAAAGCCATAATTATATACCTATGCAGCATTATATGCATATGGAGTTTGAGCCGTCAAATATTTGATCATTAGAATGCACAGGAAAGTGAAAAGGAGCACTTAATGTAAATATTTTGAGCTGATATAATAGCTTATAATTATTAGAGAAAGCCAGCTCGCGCGCTATCAGATGAAAATAATTTTTTCTGAAAATTTAGAAAACGTCCTTGCTTATCTAATTCATTGCCGTTTTTATTAAGGTTCTCATATAGTAATTGTGACCTTCTATGCGCGCGCCACTATTGAATTTAAATCACCGAGATATTCTCAATGTAGATCATTTAATTTTCGTGGGAACTGGCATTTTCTTAATGCAGAGCATCCCAGTAATTGGACCCAGCTCCATACTCAAGACTCACGCGCTTATATATTATTAGTTTTCTCATGGCATTGCAAATTTGAGATTGCATTTAACGTCAAGCACATCAAAGATACATTTAACAAACTCTAATGCCTACACAACCGCCTCTACAAAACTTTCCCAAATCATTCTCATCATTTCAAAATCTAATCCTCCCAAAGCAACCTAAATCTTCCCTCAACTCCGTCCACCTCTAAGCCAACGCTCACCTCGCAAAGCCAAAAAGTTACACCAACTATCCAGCGCTGTCGATCTCAGCAGCACAGTACATCGCTGACACAATAACGTCGTTCCAGCGATTACACAGGCGTGTGTACTTGCACAGCCCGAGCTCTCCGCGTAATCAGCGGGTAGACGAAGAGGGAGAGTCGATCGTAACGGGAAGGAAGACAGCGGTACAAGTATACACGTCCTTATACATACGGTATCGTCCCGCGCGAGCCGAGCGAGCAAATTGAAAATTCCGCGGAATCGCGCCGCGCGATCTATGAGGAAAATCGGTCAGATCTTTTCCTATAGGCCCCCCTTCGAGATGTGCGCCGCTGCCCGATTGATTCTTTATGGCGCGGCCTCGTTTCGAGAGAAAGAGGGAGATGTGTTATTAGGAAGTTGGGTTTATGGTGGTCGGGAGGTTCGTTTGCCGTGGAATAAGGGCCGATTTGAGGTGATTGGGTGTGGAGTGGTGGGTATGGAGTTTGGCTGTTTGTTTGGAGTTTGTTGTAGAGTTTATTGTATGAATTTACGAAAACTGTTATAGTGCATTGTCTAAATAATAAACTTTTTGTTTTATAGTTAGGTATAAATTGGATGAAATGTAATTTAGTTGAATAGTTTTAAACGAATCAAAATCCTATATAATGCAAATCTTAAGTATAATGATCAAATATAATCATTTACATCTAACTAAAATTTTTTTTTTAAATTTATCCACATAAACATAATAAATAACAAAAATAATCAGCCACTCACATAGAATCAATATTACCATATTGCAATAAAATATCTCAAACTAAACAGACCAACATTAGAAAAAAACACACGCTATCCCCCTAACAACCCGCAGACCACGACCACCCGGCTAGCAGACCCCGCACGCATATCGGGGGATCCATCGTGCTCCCGAAAATTCCCAGAGCGCGCCGACTGGTCGGATACCTCGCGCGCGGACATCGCGCAATTATCGCAGGCTACAGCTATGCGTGCATGAGTAAGACAGAGATAGAGACAGAGAGACGCGCGCGTGCCCTCGCTAATTGGATAATTGCACGGCGAGGGCGGCGGACCGTGGCGGAGGCGTATATATAGGTTGGGATCTTTACGGCGGGCTGCGCTTGCGGGAGGCCCCGCTGGCTTACTTTCGGCTGTGGACTCTTTAAGTTGGATAAGCAGTTTTTTTTTCTCGTCTTTAGAGAAAGTAAGTGGAGTAAGGGGTTTTGTTTTGTTTTTGGATGATTTGGTGATAATGTTGGTTAATAGATTGTTGGCAGTGATTAGCAAGTGGAATTGGAAATTAGGCGTGGAAGGTGAAAAATTATTATGGTTCTGACTAGGTAAATAAGAAAACTAAGAAGTGTTGAAATTGCGGTGTTTATTTAGCTAATATATTTGAATAGTTCTAATTGATTTTGTTAAAAAAATATATGTACATATACACACTTGAAATTCACTATAAAAATCCAAAATTATAAAGTTTTGACAGTTCTGTATATACGGATGTGAAAGTAAACATAGAACAAGTAGTAACAGTCAACACGCCTGACCCACGCGTAAACACGTATTATCGCATAATTTTTAATTGCTCTTTGAAGAAAGCCCGGCACTATCGTTAAAATTAACTTTCTAAATTTTAAACATATTCTATAATAATAAGGAAGTAAAATTCTGTATCGATGAATTTTTTTTCGAAAATATACTGCCTACAACCGCGCAGAAACCACTGTCGGAAGTTATCAAATAATGAAAGAAAGAGTGAAAAAGATACGAGCAAAAGATGGGGGTTTTTAATTTTGTTTGCTTATGCCGGGCTCTACTAAATTGCCGATGCAAATCGGTTCCAGGCTCGTGTGGATGCCTGCATTAATGCTTGAAAAGTGTTTTCGTGGTAGTTTAGGGCAATTACGCGATTTAAAAGCTGATCTCATGGGGAGCGCTCCCAAATGAAACCTAAGTTTGATAATTATTATAATTATAAGTCGGTAATTAGGATCGAAAGAAATTTAATGATTGTAAATATTGAACGGTTTTTATAGAGTATAAAACGCTGAAGTGGTATAAATATTTGAATTGCTTTTACAGCTTTTCTTAAATCCGTTTACTTGTAGTATAAATTGTTTTATCTCAATGTATCTCAATGATTCTTTAAAGTTTCTCTTATTAGTGCAAGAAAAATATATGCTTTCTAAAGATTGTAATTATAGATTGTAACGTCAATTTTAGTATAAAAACGAAATAACGGATTACTGTAGGATTTCAAATTTCTCATACAATGAACCTACAATGAAAGTTTTGCTTCAATTTAAGTAGTTTTTAACGTTATCAAGTAAGAAGAATGTAGCAAGCGAAAACTTTGATTCTTACCCAACCATGACTAAATTTTTCTAATTTTACAAGTACTATCACCGCACCATAATCACAAAAAATTACGTCTACTCTCCTACTAAAATTATTAACCGACGCAACCTCGTACAGCGCAGAAATCTTGGCACTAAACTAGCCTCATAAAAGCAAAGCGAGCGATTTCAATGAGCGAGTCTCGAGGTCTTCCGTGACGATCGCCAGCGACGCGTGCGCGAAATTGTCGTCGCGTCTTTGAGAAAGGCAGAGGAGAAGCGCGCGCAGGAACGAAGGCAGACTCGTCGTGAGAGAGAGAAAAAGGACGACGCGTTAAATGAGGCTTACGTAACGTCGGCGCAGCGCTCGGTGGCGCACTCGGTTAATAAATTTAATCGCGTCGACGCCGAGTGGCTCCGGCGTTTAAGTCGCAGCCGCGCGTACGAAAACGAAAATTGCGTGGGTGTAATTTAAGTCCCTCTTTCTCCCTCTTCCTCTCGCTTTTCGTGCGTGCTCGCACCTTCGTGTGCGCCGGTGTCACTTTGGCTCTCGCGGCTGCATTTCACCTTTCTTACTGCAGCTGTTAAATAAGCGAAATTGAAAACAGTTCTATTTTTTTTGTTTTCACTCTCGGTTCCGCGCAGCCGCCGAGGCTCGGACAAAGGCCCCGTCTTTAAATAGACTACATTCCGAGAAAGTAATCAGGTAGAGGCATTGTCACCCGTAGAATATATCCGATCTCACTGTTGGCTCGTGGCCTCTCGCGATAGCCATCCACCTCTCGCGAGTTATTAAAACTTATCCAAAATAACAAAACCAAAAGCCACCCACGCTCTCTCGCCGAGAGAGAGAGAGAGAGAGAGAGAGAGAGAGAGAGAGATCCAATCTCTCTTCTATCTCAAGCCCGGCAACACCGTCGTCATCTCCTCTTCCTTTTTCAATATGCCCATTCAATCACATGACTCGCTCGCCCGGCTCCCCTCGACATTAATGAAGCGTTTATTTGTAATCGATCCTGTATACGCGAAATCGCGTCCGGTGACCGTGAACCCGCCGGCTGACCTGCGGGCGACACACACACACACACACACACACACACATATTCATACATACACATACACACACACACACACACACACAGGGGAGGGGTTCGCCTGCGGCTCCGCTCCTCATAAATCCTATACCTATATACCTGCGTGCGCGCGGCTACTTTGGACGCGAGGGGCCTGTGCGAGTAGGAGAGAGAGAAAGAGTAAAGTTAAAACCAGCGCCGGGAGTCCGCGCGCAGGGAGGAGGAAGGCTAAAAGGAAGGCGAGGACTGCGGGTGGGTTATATGAGGAAGAGAATGGCGAAGGAGAGCGCTGAATAATGCGAGACTATGCCGATTCGCTACGGAGAGGTGGTTTGGGCTAGGGGGATTAGATTTGTAATTTTGGTAATGGGAGACGAGAGATTGTTGAGAGCGTTTGTTTGTTTATTTGGGTTGGGATGGTTTTTGGTTGTGGGAGAAAATTGTATGTAAGGTTGTTTTGTTGGTGACGATTATGTTTATGGCATATTGGTAAGAGATATAAAAGAACCATCTTAAAAAATGAATTAAAATTAAATTTTTTGTGAAGATACTACGTATAAGCACAGTAAACGGTACCTTCTTGATGCAAAATTTGAAATATATCGTATTAGCCCCCAACCGATCAACAATAATCGAGTTGTTAAAATAATTTATTTATTACAAATAAGATTAAAATAATACAAATTAATTAATGATTCAACTAACTAATTAATTTTTAAAAAAGTTTCAATTACGTAGTGAAAATAAGAATAAAATATAGAATTAACATTACTTATGTGCTAAGAATAGCATACTTACATTAAAAAGATTCTCCTTTAATTTAAATAAATAGAATTTCTTAGAACAGACTATGAAATCTAGGAACTTTCACTTGAAATAATTTGGTATGATCCCATCTCCAATTGGGTTTGCCGAATTTATTTCAGAGTAGAGCAAATGCACTGGCCTTGGTATCCTATTGAGCCAATCGATACACACGCACTTGGTTAAAAGGCAGCCTTAAACTCTAATTTATGTGTTTGATGATGGTAAGCGTTCTTTTGGTTAACCGTTTGGACTTTCTTAAGAAGCCATGTATCATTTTAAATTGGTGTTGAATTTTGGTTTCTAAAGTTTATTAACCCTCT
>JAPYZA010005558.1:0-16758 GCA_030522685.1 Eupelmus azureus
CTTTATTGTGAAACGGTCGTAATCAAACTTTTGCTGGAAAAAATATATATTATTCTTGAATATTTAAGGAATGATTTTCCGTTGTTTAAACATGGGCAAGCGGGCCTTTTTATGGAGATAGAACAGTCCAATGTTTCAATCGCATGCTATCAGTATATCTATATATGTGCACAGTGTTTCCCAACTTTTCGACTTTTGGGAATACTTGATACTCTAAACACTTCCTATTATCATTCTAATGTTAGATATTACGATTTTTGAAGTTCTTACATTAGATAATAACTATATAATATCTTAAAACATAATATTCTAATTTAAACCCGAGATGAGCACCTCTGCAGCTAGAGAATGTCCTTAAACAAAACGTCAACATTCAAAATTGTCTTCTCTTAACAGAAAAATTTGGGAAGAATTGTTTGGGGAGATTAGTTTGGGGAAGGTTATACACTTTTGTTTATTGAATTTTTATATCGCACATAAAATGAACTAAGGTATTTATTAATAATCGGATGTTAAAGTTTGAACATTTACCTTATTATTATAATTCCTTTTAAGTTTGATTTTTATGATTTTATAATTTTTTAAAGTAAGTGCCACAACAGTTGCAAAATGTATATTTACGAATATGTTCATGTTTGATACAGATCTTTGCGGATATTTATTATATAAAATATAATAAAAAAAAGTAATGGCAAATTTTTTAAAATTATAGAAGTTTAATTTTCATTTTACCATTCGTCGCCTTTACAAAGGATACAACTCGAATATTTACGCGTACAAGATTCACACAGAAGTCAAAAGGATAAATCCTTCCGCGGTCCTCACCTCCTTTTCAATCCTGATGACCATAATTATGATTATGACTGCAATTATGTTCACATTTCTCAGGACAGCACCTGAGATCCGAATTACAGATCGTAATAAAAGTTTGGGATATGTTTTTAGATACCGAAAAAATGGGTAAAGAAAATATGAAAAAAAGAGCTTTAGCTTAAAATATAAAAATTTACGCCTATACAAGTCTTTGATAAATTTGCAATAAATGAAATGAAGGTAGAGACAACAACCTTCAAATTGCCGTTTTTAGAATAAAGATTCGATGATTAGAATCAATGTTATACTTATTTCAAGTGAGAAACTAAAATGCACTGATTAATCATAAAATTTCGCACGTCGAAATGTAGATGATTTTTGGTAAAATTTTTGATAACTTATAAGACAAATTTCATTTCTTAGCACATCTATAGTGCCAAGTTCATGCTTCTTGTTTTTGTGTCAAGGTATAGAAAGAAAGTTACTTCACGCTCAGTTTGTTTGTATTACCCAGTACAAAATTTGCAAAGGGCATTTATAAAATGTTTGATATCTTTGATAATCGGTGTATGTTTATTTGAAAATAGAAATATTTAATTTGATTTTCTTTAAATTTCAGATATGTAGGCAAGAAATATATGCTGAACTAAAGTATGCAACTTTGGATTCATTAAAATTTATATTCATAATCCAAATTTTTGTGGTTTTGTGAATAACATTGCTTTCTGTATATTTAATAATTTAAAAAATTAATAAAATTATATTTATGTAATCAATATTTTGTATTTAATTTTTAACCCATTTAATATGTAGCATGCAAATCCTCATTTTATGGATATTGCTAACACGTATGATGTTAAGCAACTAATTATTAAAGATAAGTATTAAAGAATCGATGCATTCTGTAAAACACACCGAACTGTCTATTTGAAACATTATATAGAAGAGCGAAAAATGGAATGTTCAATATTTTGACATATTTATTTTAACTTTGTCATTTAGGTAGAAAGTGTATTTTGCTTTTTTCAAGAAGATCTATCTTACTGTATTTTATCTTCAGGCCAAAAGGTCAAATTTTCAAAATAATGAAAGATTTAAGTAATAATGTTATAAATTAAATATATACATTAATTACTCTCCATTTAAAATTTTTTCAATAATTTTTCGAAATTTTAAAATACACTTGTTACAAACAAAATTAAAATAATCCTGTCGAAATAATAAATTTTCGACTTTTGCTTCTTTACAAGGTGTTTCAAATACGCAGTAGACTGGAATTGTTTGTTACCCAGTATTTCATTCTATGTACTACTTTTCATTTTATTAACGTTATGACCGACCGAGAACGAAGTAATTTTGTTAGGGAAACTGTTAAATAAATTTCATAAAATTCTATCTAAAACACCCTTTCTTCCCTTTTTACACACTATATTTGTTCCAACGAAGGCATGAAAGGACCTTTTTTACGCATAAAAGTTAGACAGCTCTTAACGTATCTAGAGTCGTAATCAAAGTAGTAGACTATTCTTAAAATTAGTAATTTACGAGTGAATCTAATATCTAAATGTACTTATTAAAATTTCTTTTTTGATACTCCGTGCGCAAAGCTCGATTTCGCGCAGGTTCGAGCAACAAAGCGTATGCTAAATCTCGCTTTCTGCATGTCGTATCAAAAAATACGGTTCGATACATGAGCGAGGAAGTGATTTCAACCTCGTATGGCCTTTTCACTCGCACTAGTATCGAAATGTACTATTTTGATGCTCCTTTTGCAAAGCTCGATTTCGCGCACGTACGAGTAAAAAAGCGTATACAAAATCTGAGTTTGTGCATATCATATGAAAAAATACGGTACGATACATGAGCGAAAAGGTGATTTCAACCTTGCACAGCTTTTTCACTCTCGCTTTGCTTGAGCGCAAATGTCCCCGCGATGTTAAAATCACTTTCTCTCATTAGTATCGAAATGTACTGTTTTGACACTCCGTGCGCAAAGCTCCATTTTGCGCACTCTCGAACAAATAAGCGTATGCTACATCTCGCTTTGTGCGAAAAAACCCAAAATCAAAACCCCGCGCAAGGCTAAAATCGCTTTCCCGCACGAGTATCGAAATGTACTTTTTTTAAATAAAAAATACTGTAAAAAATTAGTACATTTTGATAATGGTGCGAGAAAGTGATTTTAGCTTCGCGTGGACGCTAGTACCCAAGGGAGGGTATAAAGGCCATAAGGTGGTTCAAATCATCTTTCTACTTCACGTATCGAACCATATTTATTTATAAGACGAACACAAAGCAAGTTTAACCTACGGTTTTATGTTCCAGCGTGCGCAAAATCGTGCTCTTCGTACAGAGTATCAAAATAGTACATTTCGATACTAGTGCGAGAAAGTGATTTTAGCCTCGCGGGGGTGTTTGCGTCCGAGCGAAGCGAGGGTAAAAAGTCCACGCGAGGTTGAAATCACTTCCTCGCTCATGTATCGAACCGTATTTTTTGATACGACGAGCACAAAGCGAGATTTAGCATACGCTTTGTTGTTCGAGCGTGCGCGAAATCGAGCTTTGCGCACGGAGTATCAAAAAACTTATTAACGTACTAGAATGGTTATGTATATACTTAAAACAATAACAATATAGGCATAACCAGTAATTCTAAAATTTAATTTCAAAATTTAATTTCAATAGTAAAATAGTAGAATAAAAAAATAAAATAAAATTGTATTTTGTTTAATTTTTCAGAAACATTTAAAATAATGGAAATTTTTTTTAATTGTTATTACTCAAAATGGAAAAGGACATGAAGAGGAGAAGACTATGTTATAACACAAACGTAGATGAATACTTGTATTTAAATGTAAAGAATGCAATAAACTTTTCTTATCGCGACATAATGCTCGTTGTCGTCTAATAAACGATTGTAATAATATATGGTTTTACTTGTCTTGTATGTAACGCAAAACGATTCCTTAGCAATAAGTATCTTAGCGATCTCATTTTAGCAAAAATAATTAAGCCACGATTTCTGATGTCTGAAATACTGTAATAATGAAGTTTTAGGTAGAAAATCACAGGTAGAAAAGCACGTTCAGTGCAATATTTTGTTCTATTTTTTTCTGTAAACTGCAGATATTTTAGTAACTCCAGGCAAGAACTTGACATTTAATAGTCTTATATCTAATCATGTAAAAGTCGTGCAAGTTCAATGTCCTTTGCTTGTATATAATTACGAAAATTGTTTGCTTTGAAGACTCATTTAATATCCAAATGTAAAAACATTAAAAAAAATAATTGAAAACTGTTTAAACAAATAAAATTTGTTCATTACTTGAATTTTAATCTGGGGAATTAAAAATATTTATAAGTTTACTTGTTCTCCATTATTTTCATAAAACGCCTATTTGATCACGACAAAATAATTTGTATTTTATTAAAATATAATTTGATCTAAAATATTTTCTTTCAGTATAAAATCATATTATTTTATGTCATTAATTCTGCATAGTTTTTAGAAAGAAAAATACATATACTTTAAAAAGTGTTCAAAATAATTTTATAAACTTAAATGAAACGTTTTTGAATATAGTCGACAAAATTTCAATTATATGTTTTCCTAAGATAATTGGAATGTATTCTGAAGCTCTGTTTACATTTTGGTCTATCAGTATAAGTTAATTCAGTTAGTATATTGAATGGCGTTGACCCTGCTGTAACTACATATTTGTGCGTTGATGCTCTAAAATTGACATAACAAGTCTAGTAAATAGAAAACTAATAGAAAAATTGTGATCAACGATAATATTTTTTAATAAAGGTATATTTAATAAGAATTAAATGAATATTGCATGTTTCAAGTGTCAAAAGAGTAAAAATTAACAAAACTTTATTAATGTATGCATATAATCTTAAAAAAGTGAATCCAACTATTTATGAAAGTGTAACTAATGTGTTATAATAATAATTTATCAAAATAATCGATAACCATATTTACAATAACAAATAAAATGTTTCCCAAAAATTTGTGTATTCAATTTTATAGCAACACTCAGTCTCCTTTGATAAAAATACAATCACATCAAGAAAATTATAGCAGAAGCCTAAAAAATTATTAATAATAAATGACCTAATCCTTTATTTTACAGGTGTATTAAAAAACCTCGAAATCTTCAAAAACATGTCCAACCCATCTAACGTGGTGCCATACGGTTTTTTATCTCTAGTAAATTTCAATTTCGAGTGGAAACCTGGCCCCGTGGGCTACAATCACACTCTGTATCAAACCACATCACAGTACGACGTACACCTCGGATGGGAGCTTAATATGAGGCTCGAGGAAAACCGCTATCTCACTCTCAGTATGAAGCTGCTTCATCGTAGCCCTGACAATCTGCAGATAGATGCGACCTGCGTCTGCTCTCAAGATGAGAGACTTTCGGAGCCTATTCTATTCTTCGAGTGCGAGGAGAACCAGCTACTGCCAGTTGAACAGTCTGTCACTTTGAGGGTGATAGAGGAGATTGGCGAGCCTCTTGACTTCGACACGGTGGAGGTGTCAATCAAGACCCAGCGGAGAACTATGGTCCTGGACAGCTCTTGTCATCTGTCCCGCGATATGACGCCTCTGATGGAGGCAGCTCACTTGAGCGACATTAAGATAGTGCTCAATGGACAGGTATGATTAGTTGATTTTGATTAGGCGATTTTGTATGCTTGTATACTAAACAATTTTTGTTAGTGGCAGAATTTTTATAATTTTTTTTGCGGTAGGAGAGATTCTGTTGGTAAAAAACGAAAATGTACGCTAAATCATGAATTTGGCTTATTAAGTAATTGTTAAATAAACGAATTTAGATTTTTAATAAGCACTATACAAGTTTTTATACTTTCAAGGAATAATTTTTTTTCTTTTCTTTAATGAAGACATACATCAAGCACAAGACTGTATTGGCTGCCGCGAGTCGTGAATTCGCCAGGTTGTTCCAGAATATGGACCCAAATCAAGAAGTTCTCGTAATAGAAGACGACGATGAACTTGCTTTTAGAGAAATGTTGACCTTTTGTTACACTGGGAGAGTTGTGAATATAGAAGAAAGAGCTCAGGATTTGCTAAGAGCAGCCAACAAATATGAGATCGATGAGTTGAAAACTATATGTGAAGATTATTTAGCAAAAAATGCAAATTCTTAAGTTAATAAGAATTTTGTAAATATTGTATTTAACCATCTATTTTTATATGTACGATTGTTCTATATAAACTTACGTCGAATCATACCTTTACGTTTGTAAAATAAAGTTGTTTTTTGAAAATATAACTTTTTTAGAAAAGTATAAACGTTTTCATTATATGTTTTGCATGGTTAATTTTACTTAATAAAATTGCATAAAATTAGAAAATACAATAAATTAATGATTCTTTATTTCAGGTTAATCATTATTTAATTTTAAACTTTCTATTTTAATATCGATATATATACAATGCAATTTGAATAACAATAGCGTAAAATAATTTTGAGCGATTCAATAATAATATGTTTTTAAATGCATTCCAGCCTATGAATTAAAAAATATTAAATTTATTATTATTTAATACATCAATTATTGATTAATAAAAAGTATTTATTACAGGTTTATTCTACAAAGATCATTAATCTAAAATAGTACATTATGCACCTAGGGAGTAAGTACGCACTTTACGCACCGTGTGGAGAAAAGATTATTTCTAATGCAGTATATTCAGAAAGGTATAAATCAAATAATAAAGAGTCTGTCCACATCGACATGATATGAACATGCACTACCATGATTGTGCGCTTTGGTGGGATATTTGAAACGTCCGAATAATGGATAGAAGATTAAAAATAATACATTTCGATACTAATGCGGGAAAGTGAGTTTAGCCTCGCGTGGACGTTTGCGCTCAAGCGAAGTGAGAGTAAAAAGTCCGCGCGAGCATGAAATTACTTCCTATTTTTTGATACGACGTGCACAAAGCGAGATTTAGCATACACTTTTTTGTTCGAGCGTGCGCAAAATCGAGCTTTGCGTAAGGAGTATCAAAAAATATTTTCGCCGGCTTCTTTTCACTTTTCGTACTCTTCCATCGATAAATCTTAAAGCAGAAATAAATGGCGAACTATATAGATGTATCTTAGGAGAATATTACACGGTATAATCACTTCATAATCCCATGAATTTAATATGAAAAAGCTCTATATAATAAATAAGCAGATTAATGATTATCACGTTGTTGTTTTTGTTGTCTAAGTTAATAATGCAATAATCGCACCTACTTCGTGCACTTGTATACAATATACTATTTTAATTTGACGTTGAATGTTGTATGTTCGTTTATGTGTTCGGTCAATCTGTTACGAAATTGCTATTGCATGAAAACGTAATTACATTTTTGAGAAAAATTACGTAATATTTTTAATTTTTTGTCTTGTTTCAGAACAAGATCCACTGTACATAGAACGACTCATTAAAGAAGAACTTATTAGCGAAGAATGGAATGAGCATTTATTTGTTGAATCGCTTGATTATTTCGGTATGTAACAAGAATATAACAAAAATAAAATAATAATCTAGTTATAAATTACAAATTTTATCTTGTTATTTTTTAATTCTAGATTATGATACTAAAGATAATCTAGATGCAGATTTCAAACTCGAAGAAAAATTTAGGATTGCCATTAATCCTGTAATGACAATGAGTAAGAAAATGCTTTATTTATATAAATTGGTTTTTACTTTTTGCTATTTTATTTAAATAAATTATATTTTTAAGATTACGGCAATTTAATAAGGTTGCACTGCCCAAAATGTGAGACGAATATGGATCTGCGAGCTAAATTTCAAAAAGTAACCAAGTGTTCAAATAGGAAGTGTTCATCAAGTCTGAAATTTCAATGCATTTCGTGTGGTAATTTGTACTGCCACAGCGAAACAGCATACAACCATGTAAAAAAATATTGTAAAGTATTACACGGTAATATTAAAACTGAATCCAAAACTGAATGCAACTACAAAACCTTTCAAGAAGACAGTAATTATAATCAAGATATCGAAGTTCCTAATAGTACACGTAGTAAGAACGGCCCAAGGGTAATATGTTCAAAATGTCGCAAAAGTTATAAAAATCATAATGTCTTATATAATCATAAAAAGTACTACTGTAGTGCCAAGCCAAACATAAAGTGTACATTTTGTTCATTCAAGAGCAAATACAAAAATCATGTCAAGAGGCACATCCAGAAGTTGCACATAAAACCTGAATGCAGTCTACCAGTTACATTGAATATTTATGAAAAGTCGAAGAGCCGTAATAAATGTAATAACGCAAAAAAGCTGAAAGGTCGAAAGAAAATTAAAACGAGAAAAAATGTTAAAATTTCGAAAAAAAGTAATTTGCAACACTTTCGATGCGCGCACTGCGATTACAAGACCTGTGCAAAGTCTAACTTGATGATTCACATACAGCGCAAACATGCAGAATTATTTCCCTACAATTCTTACGTTTGCAAATTATGTGGTCTTTATTGCGGCGATGTATATAATCTTGCGAGTCACTTAAGAAGAAAATGCGAAATGCGAAATCCTGTAATTACATTACATGATTGTAAAAAATTGTAAATTTTTATTTTCTAATGAGCTTCGATAAATATTTTGAGTTTTTAATTTTTAGCAGTGATGAAACTACTTAAAGTAATAGAAAATCTAATATTTTGAATTAGTTATAAAAGGTAGCTTGTTTTTATTTTGGATTTGACTGTTTAAAAAATACTTTATTTTTCGTAATTATGATAAATGGTTTGAATTGGATTGACCCTTATTGGTCGAGAATTGAGCATATTCGTGGCAAAATTTCTAGTTAACGCATATTAAAATGACACTTATCTGTTCAATGTATTTCCAGAAAGAATTTTCACGTGCCATTTTAGCATACGTTAAGCAGAAATTCTATGCTTAATTATGTAAGAAAAATAATTTAGTTTCATATGTAATTTCGACCGAATTATTGATTAACATTGTATTAAAATAAATACTTATTTTTAAAATAATTTATTAAATTATTGAATACCTATTAAAACGAACTATTAAACTAAAAATGTATAATATAACATTTTATTCTTATTTTATATTTCTGTAATTTTATTTAATAATTAATAATTTAACCAGCAATTTTGGCATATTTTAATAGATGTTAGAGTTTTTTGACTTTCAGTTCAGTTAGCAAGAAAAAATGAAAAAAAAGAGTATATCTTAAAGTTATGGCCATAATTACAATTGCATTTACTGCCTATAGGCATTAGGTAAGTGTTAGATTTAAACTCATTCCCTTCGATCTCTTACACTTGATTGAGCTTGGACTTGATCAGTTACATTGAAAAAATAGATTTGATATGTGCAAATTTACTTCGATATAAATTTGTCTACTTGTTTAATTACTTAAATAGTTGATCGTAAAATAAAAATCATAACACATATGTTTGTCTTTATCAGTATTACAATGTTTAATTAAGAACATATAACTTTTAGGAAATGGTAATTTATGTATGTTTTTGGTCAACTTCATAAATTAAGTGTAAATTTGTAAAATTGAAAAACAATCTCTATCATACATACGAGAAAATTGTCTTGTTTTGAACTATTATCACTTACTACTTACTACATAGATAGATTCATTTATCTTGTGGGCACGTGAGTAACTCATGTGCCCACAATCTAATCAAATTCTTATTCATCGATCGGCAAACAATTGGCTTCACCAATTCAAATAAACGCGCTCGATCGCGCGTGCCAATCGGTAAATCATTGGAACGTAGGCTCCGATTTTATCGACATGGTAAACAGGGCAAGCTCAAGTTTGGCCTATCCGCCTGTAATGGTGTGTCAGTTCGGGAGTTTCGGGACTTTAGGAGTCGGGGCTACAAAACAAGGGACTTATTTATGTCATTGATTATTCCAACGCATCAGACAGCTTTTACAACACTTTGTCGTTATTCATCTGTTTAAAGGTACGCTGTTTATGTTTATTGTTAAAAGATACTTGTGGACGTAGTCGTTGATCTGTTTTTTGGGTCCAAATATTTTGAAGGTTATGATTTTTGCAAAGTTCATTAACTTGCATGAACCCACTTTGCATTGTTCATACTTTTTCCAAATTCTCCTTATATTTTAATGCTTAGATAATAATAATACAGTACAAACTAATTTTGGGGAGACCATTGATGTTTATTTAAACTAAAAATTTAAGATGTTTTCAAGATATGTTTTACAATTACATATAGTATACGGTAGATATTCCAGGGCTCAAACCACCAATATACATCTTTACTTACTATTTAGATGCTTTTCAGTTAACTGTTAGTTGCCATCAATTATATAATTTAAAACTTAGAAATTGAGCTTAGGGCTATGCTCTTATTGCTTTAATATGATTAGAAAGATATGATGTTGCATAATGTAAGATTTTGATACTTACCTGTGTACCTTGACCCACAGTCAAATAAAATATTATTTATTTTTTTATAACTGATTAAATTATACAACAGCAATAGGGATTAAGCTGTAAATTAAATTAAATATATAGATAAAATACCATTGTTTCAGATTAACTTGAGATATTATTATTATTCCTTAATAACTTATTTAGTGTATCATATAGCAAATTCATTGTTTTAATGTAATAATAACTTAATATTGATTTGTTATCAGGGTTAATACTTCAAGAACTATAAAATGATAATGTAAAATGTATAAATTATAATTGTAATATTCTATATGTTCATGAGGGTTATATATTAAACTTATTTAGCTTAGAATCAATCAATGTAAATTCATGAATAATAATAAATTAATTAATAATAATATGCATTATCAATAAAATTTATTTCATTCATAGGTATACATAAGTCTGAGCACTAAAATTTACAAGTGAAATTTCTTCAAAGAGAAAATGGGTAAGAAAATACTGTTACTAATTAATAAAAAGTTTATGTAAACTTTTCTAAAATGTAGTTACAATCTATTAATTTACATTGTAACAAATTTCTTGAAATTTAAAATATGACATAATGATAACTAATTACAGATAAAATTGCACTGAAAATTGAAACCGCTCCAGATGGCACAAACCAACTGTTCGCTCAACCAGTTATGAGTAAGCATATTGTTAAAAAATAAATTTAAATATATTATATATATGAAAATAAAATAAATTTTAAATATATCTATATATTGTTTTAAATTTGAATAAGTATTTTGGATAAGCAAAATAAAGTTCTGTCATCTTTTTTTCACTTCTATATTTACGAAAAATTTTTTTGAAAATCATATTAGCTATAAATTAGTATTTAATATTATATTATCTTATATATTATATTGGATATGTTAAGTGTAAAACATATATTGTTAAATAAACATTAATTTGAATAAAAATTAAAAACACTAGAATAACATGAAAGTTAATCAAAAAGCAGTTAGTCAAACATTAAAAATTTGCTAACTAAAATTATTTTTCATTCATTAATTAATTAAGAATTTTAATTATTTAAAAACTTATTTCTGAAATAATTAACTTAAAATGAATTTTAAAGTTTAAAATTTATTTTTATTTGAAAATAAACACAATATTTAATAGATATTCTTAATCTTTTCATTTTATAAGACAGAATTTTATTTCAAATTGTAAATAATAGCTATGAATGTAAATATTTTACAGCTACTTACACAACTAACATTCCATATAATTCTTTATTCAAAGAGGAGCTTATTATCATCGCAGATGATTCTGCTAATTTTTTTGGTATGGTGAAATTTTATTTATCCTATGAGTTTTTTCAACATTTAAAATGGTAATCATATAGTTGTCTTATTTTAGAAAAACAAATGCCATCTAATTCACAAAGTAATCAAGCAACTAATAGTAACTTCCAAAAACCGACTACAGGTAAATTTACATAATTTAATTTCTAACACTAATAAATTTATTAGTGTTTATAATGATAGTTTAGTGTTAGTAATAAATTAATAATACAAAATTTTTCTAGTAGGTACTGAACAAATTCAAGATGCCAATGTGACAAATATTCTAAATTTAGGAGCAGAATTAACCGTAGCCCAAGGAAGAACCAGTTAGTAATTTTTTATTTTATATTATGATTTTTCTACTATAAGCATTATATATTGTAATTTTAAGTTTTAGAATTTTTTAGTTATTCAAGTAAAAAGCTTTATTTTATTTATTTTTTATTTATTTGTGATAAAAGCTTTAAATTTTTGTAATAAATTAGACAACTGGTATTATTAAATTTCCATTTCACATTACTTAATAAATTTAAAAAATGAATCTTTTATAATGCAATAACTTATTTATTGAATATTTTTTAATTTAATATTTATATTTTTAGAAATAAAATGTGAACTCTATTGTGTTCAATGCGACCGAATAGTTGATGAAGATACTATTGTGCAGAATGCAGAAAATTTAGAGTGCAAGGAATGTAACACACGGCTACAATTCAAATGCAAGAGTTGTCCTAAAAGGTATGAGCAGCTTCGTGGACTTCATAGACATATTAGGTACGAATGTGGTAGTATAAAACGCTATCACTGCACTCATTGCCAGTTCAAATGCATTAGAGAAATACATCTCGATTTGCATATTAAAAAGAAACATGATTCAGAGTACTGTTTTAAATGCTCAAAATGCGGCAAAGTATATGATAAACGATGGTGCTTAAAAGAACATGAAAGATCATGCGAGATGCCATTAAAATGTGAATTTTGTTCTTTTAGAACAACTCAGAAGCAAAGTCTTAACTATCACATAGGAGCCATCCATAAATTACCACACAATATCTTTTAGTAATTTTAATACTAAGACTTTTTGTATTTTGAGAATTGTATTTATAAGAAGCTTCTATGTTTAAAAATTAAGATTTGTTCATTTGTTTCTATAAAGATGCACGTTGGCGTATATGTACCGTTACGATCTGCTTGAGCATATTTTATATTTTTCTAAAAAATGAACTTAACAGAAATGATTTCATAATGAACTATAAATAATTTTTTTGTACCTTTTTGATGAAAAATCGTATGAAATTTTTCATATAAGTAATAAATCAGGTAATGCTTATTGAAGCATGATTTATTAAGAAAAAAATCAAATTAAATAGATTTTAATTGATTTAGCTTCATGTTTAAGATATTTATAGCTATTTGTAGCTATACATTTTAAAATAAAATTATATTCAAATTAAATAGGATAATCGATTATTAATGAATAAATGTTATAGGTGTAAAACAATATCAAATAACCTATATTAAAAATGAATACAAATGTACTCACCACTCAAGAATGTTTCTATTAACATGTTTCTATTAACTATTCCTTTTGCTAAAAATTAACTATTAATAATAATTTATTTCTAAAATAAAATGCCTTTTTTATTTTAACATCATACATATTCGCATTTTATCCAACTACGAAATATTTATTGTAAGTTTTAGTAATTTTTTTAATGACAATTCATATAGTCTATTACTATTACTATAAAATAGATATTATAAAAACTATTGTATTTTAAGTGTTTTGATATCGTAAAAAAACTATAACCTGCATTTTCTAAACATAATGAATAACGCTTAATTATTTGAGAAAATAACTCAAAAATAGGTAATATATATCTAAATAAATGTAGAAGTTATTTATATTAAGGCTTACTATACTAAAAGTTTTTAAATATTTGAACTAATGAAATGATCTTTAAGATCATTATTATTTCAATAATACTTGAACTTTTTTAGTTTTAAGCTAGATTTAGAAAATGTGTATTGTTAATTTTAAGTAACAGTTACAATTGTTAAAGCGAATTAAAAAAATTTAGACAATGTATAAAAATTTGCTATACTTTCAAATATATATACATTTTGATACAGTAACAAGAAGTCTTCCTCGAATTATTGACTGTTAGATTTGAAATCATTTAAAATTGGTTCTAAAAGTAGAATTTATTAACATAATGATGAAAAATTTAATTTAAATAAAGAAAATATGTATTATCTATGTTTACTTTATTTTTGAAAATTAAGTATCTAGGGTTGAGAATCCCTTTTTAAGAAAAGTATAGAATTTGGATTCTCGATTAAATTAAATCATTGAGGTAACTTCTTATTTTCTGATTAATCACTTTAACTATAAAATTATCCTAAATACAGATATACAGATTTATACAGATTATAGAAATGACTCTATTGTTCGCTAATATATTAAGTTTGTAAAATTGAATTTATTCATCACCGCGAACAAGAGAACGACGTGGAGGACTAGCTGTGATTTAGCTATCTGCATGCGTGATAGAGGGAGTCGTTAGGATCGCATGCAGAAAAATCATCCTAAGTACTACTCCGGCTTTCTCTTCCGTGTGTGGCCCGTTATTATTTAAAGTCCTGTCTATAGAGAGGGGACGCTTGGGCAGTAGAGACTGATGAGCCCAACCAGATATCTCTGGGCGAAACCGATTCAATTTATAATATCTTCAAACATTTTTATATTTAAGGAGGTTTAGAAATAAAATTTCTTTTTGATCTATACGAACCAAGTTGTTAATTTTTCTAGAATACATTTATTCACGTATTCACATAGTCAACGAAGACTTAGTGTAAGGTGAAAAATGATGCGTGTCTAATTTACATTATGTTTTTTAAGAAAAACCTCAGTAGAGGTTTTAGTCAGATAGTGGATAACTCCACGATCGCGAACGAAATCACGGCTAGGGGCCATTTTTCTGATAAGCTGTTGACAGCATATCGGCCGAGATAACTTCTTAAATAAATAATTTTTATATTTATATTTGTCTCTTTTATCTTAGTTCTTATACCTTCATATTTATAATTTACAAATAATATTTTCTAAGATGTTAATTTCAGTTATTTTACTTATAACTTAGTTTCAGACATTTCTCTATCATTCTTCCGGGGAAAAGATTTTTTTCTCATACTGAACAGTGTGGTATTAAGAGACTATACATATAAAATAGTAATTCAATTTTCCAAAGATTCTTATACACTTTGTACAAAATTTAACTATTTCAAAATTTCTCTTATCTTATAAATTCAACTATTTTTAATAAAATAGTCATCGTTAAATTGCCCCATGAGGATATAACTTTATTTTCGAGTGGTCCTTGCCGTATTTCAACCGTGCAATCAAGGGGAATCTCTCATTGAACCAGTAGGTCATTCTCAAATATACATTCCAATAGTTTCTCACGACCACTCCGATAATAGGTGTTCCTTAAACAAAATAGTTATATTAATCAAATATATTAGTTTTAAAAAAGTTTAAAGACTTTATGAAAAAAAGTATTCACCTATTAAATAAAAAACAATTTTTCTGTACCGAACATTAAGCGAGCTATAAAAACTAATCTGCTTTTCGTCTGTAAAAAATACCGTGATTATAAATTTGTACGTTCTGTGTGAGTAATCGATATAAGTAAAAATAAACTTATTCCTTACATTTGCTATCGTGAATTTCATAAAAAAATGACAAAAATGCATCCATATCGATTGACGGATCTATGCATCGCATTCCTGCGATGGCAACATCTGTCAGATGCATGAATTCGGCACTGGGTTTCTTCAATTGCTTTAGATACACCTCATCTCTTATCAATCTGCAAAGCTGTGTTGTTTCAAACTCGTTTTGCCGGCATAGGTTCAGTCTGTATTATTAAAAATCATTACAAATTACTGTACAGTTAATTTTGTTATATCTCATATTATCAGTACAATTCTCGTGTCTTCAAAATTACAAGTATCTAATTTTAAAATGTTTCACTTTTTTTTAAAACAAATTTTAAAAAGTCATGTGACAGTATACCTGTCGGGAATGCCGATCAAGTGCCCGATGACTCGCCAAAAGTGGCTAATTCCTTGTCTTTCTTTAATCTCGTTAGTGAGGGCCAATGGCTCAGGGCTCGTAAGAACGTAGCCAATAAACCCGAACTGCGTCAGTACCATGTCCTGTTGTAGAATTCCTGGCTGCTTGGAGTCTTCTGATCTCCTGGAGCTCATCGAGTGCTTCCATCTGATTGTGTTGAGTGACTTCCAGAATCTGTAATTGTGTTCATTGTTTTTTTGACTATGAAATATTATCAGTACACTATGACATCTTTGGTTCGTTCCGTTTTACTATAAGTAAAAGAATTTTTGTTCGATCTTTTTAAAATTCATTCAAATTTAAGATAGAAACTTTTTATAATGCTTTGAATAATATAAAATTTTAATTACGTCTTATTTTTTTAACAATGTGTGATTGCGAAATCGAGAACAAAATTAAATACTCAGGACATTATGTTTTAATGATTATCTTTATTATAAACAGTACATAACATTTATGTGGACTTACTTTGAATTTGGGTTTTTAACATCATGTGTATGTAAATTGTATATGTGCAGAAGGGTTTGAAAATATCTTCTAAAAGCTGTGCAAGGGGTTGCACTTTGTTTTGTAAATATGAGAATCTGTTAAAAAAAAAGAATATTAATTATTCGTTTGCGGCTGAAAATTTCAAATATTTCATCCATTTACCTTAGAAATCGATGGTACAAGGAATACTGCAATAAGACCAGATAAGTAAGCTGAGTTAATGCCCAGAATATTTCTTTTGAAGTAGTCTTGTCCTCTGAAGCAAAATTTTTACAATTTTAAAAGCAAACATTTAATTATATATATTTTTAATTTAGTTTAAACTTTTTAATATGATTAATATATTAATTGCGAAGTACTAACTGCTTAAAAAGTTCCTCGTTGAACCAATGAGGTAAATCTCTGATAGTGACTTTTGAATATTCAGATTCTATGAAAGATTCATCATCCGAAATTATTTTGAAATGGTCTTCCACCGTTTTTGGTTGTACTAAAAAAATTGATAATTTGAT
>JAPYZA010005559.1:0-22959 GCA_030522685.1 Eupelmus azureus
AAAAAAATTATATTAATAAAACCTATGATATACTACTTTAAATAGTAATAAATGTTTTATGCATGTTCAGTGATTTCAACTCAGGCTGGCCCCCTTAATCGACAGACCATCTCTGATTCGTAACAGAGGGATTGAAGTCTCCTAAAAAGTTTTGATGATTAACCATAGGTTAATGTATATTCTTATCTACAGGTAACGTTTACTTTATTTTGCGAATTTATATTTTGAAAAGTGTGACCAATTATTGTAATATTGATTTTTTGTGGGATTTTTTATATAATTAAGTTATATTTTACACAATATTTTGTAATGAGGATGTGACAGCTGTAAAAATATGCGCAATGTATCAAAAAATTATAAACAATTTGTAATTGGATATATCCAATAATTATAAAAAGTATTTTTTTTTTAAATAAATAATTACACAAAGAGCAAACATTTTCAGCTCGCGAACAAAAGGATAGTACTCGCAGAACAAGGGCTACGCGAAAAGATCTGAAAATTGCGAAGGATCCTGCCTGAAAGGAATTATACATCCTTAGGGAGTGCTTTTCCAGACGGTCCGTTGCCTGCAGCCTCCAAAATTTATCGTTGCAAAATGCTCGTAATCCCGCTCTTCGGGAAGGATATGATTCCCGAACGCGCGGCTCGCGCCTTCGTTAGAGAGGGCAGGATGGATGCGTTTGTTTTGTGCGCGAGCGCGTGGGAATTCGTACATTGCGGGGCTCTGGCTCGTAAACTTGCCGCCGCTTCGCTGCAGTAAGATAGTTTTGTTTGCATAGAGAGCTCGAGTACGTACGTATATGCGTTCTTAGCCTCGGCGATGGCGGTGCGGTGGCTATTGGCGGAGAGCCAGCAAGAGAGGTAAAAATCAAGGAATATCGTTTTGACGTGGTTGAATCTTTAGTGTTGGGTGTAGTGACTTTAGTATCGATTTGTTTAAGAAAAATATTAGTGCTGATGTAGTAAGTGGTATAAATAGTTAATGTTTTCCGATTTTTATAAATATTGCTCATTTGATTCGTTGCTTTAGATTATTTTAGCATGCGCCCTCTAGCGGCGGATGTTTAATTTGCTTAGAATGATTACTACTCTAAAGAAATTAATAATGAATTAGAATAGGTATTGCTCTTTATTATTAATGACTAAGCCTTCCGTTGAAACAAAACTTTGACTTATATGTTCTTCATGATCAAGTGAGAAAATTTGTAAAAATTTTCATTAACGCATAGGAGTCTTATGATTAATAAAACTCATAAAATCTATGTAGCAATCATTGCCATGTCCAACTTATATTCCAGTTTTACAAAACCATATTTCAAAAGGTATCAAAATTCTTATTCGAGCAGGCCGAAAAAAATCAAAAGCCATTTAACACCTGGAAAAAATAATGTTCCGGCATTGTAAATCATTGCACACTTGCGGCACTACTATAAATTGTTGAAACCAACTGTATTACTATACCCCTTTGCACCGACAGATATCCCGCGTTGAATTATAGCGCTAAGTCAATTCAAATATTTAAATCGACTAGGCGATATAAATTTCATCCATAAAAGCTATTTATATCGCAACTTTCTCGCGAACCTCTCAAAAATTCCGAATTCCCCTTCGCGCCGTGAATACTTCCTGCCGAGTATCATAACTGTCGCTCAAAAAGGCAAAATTTTCTTAATTAAATCGTATAACGCAGAAGTACCTCTCTCCGTGAATCGTTCCCGGGGCGCATCACAGATTGATTATCGCAGACAATTAAATTGGACGCGAGCGAGCGCGCGGATCCTCGGGCACTTCATCATCCGAACGAAGGAATATAAACGCTCGCAGGCCTCGGGCGGCTCGCGAAATCGCCGACAAAGACGAGAGGCCGTAGAATACGAGAGAGAGAGAAAGAGCGAGAGGGAGAGAGAAGTCCAATATTCAAAATTTATAACCCCTCGTAACTCAGTCGGCTTCTACACCTAATACCTCCGCCGCGCTATCTCCGCCAGGGGGATGTCCGCTATGAGAGAGAGGGAGAGAGAAGCGACTTTTGTGTACTATCTCTGCTCTTTTTTTCTAAGCGGCCGGGGCGATGGTTACGTATGCTCGGAGGCGGCAGCTTTTTCCACGATTTCGACCCCTCTTTTGTCGAAAATGTGCCGAGGTCCTGGGAAATTGCGGCCGGCGCGTTTAATGGGGTCAATGTGTGAAATGCAATGTTCCCGATGCTTCGGGAAAAATGAAGCGATGTGGGTGGAGTTAGGGATGGTTGCTGCGTTAAGTCGAATGATGAGTTTTTGGTGTTATTCATTAGTAATAATTCAGAGTTTTATTACTGATTTCAGTTTTTTCTATTTACGGAAAGATACCTAATGAATGATTTTTATTAATAAGGAACTGTACATTTAAAGGAAAACGTATTGATGTAATTTATATCAACTTGTGTCACATTCAAGAATTTGATCAAAATTGTTCAATGCTCTTTTTTGACTTATTAAAATTACTAGTTCTTTTAAATTTGCGCAAAGGAAATACTAACTAAATTAAAAAGTTACACTTTTTTATATTATACGCGACGTAAAGATAAGCAAAATTTACGAACTGCAAGGATACCAGCAACGGTAAAATCAATGAACTAGCTAAAATCTATAAAAAATCTATGAACCGTATAAAATAGATAAGGTCAAGCATTGCGCCAGCTACAATATTGACCGCATCTTCCGCTTCTATTTCCTTCAAAATAGTTCTCCTCAAATAGTCATCTATTACATTTCCAATAACATTTAGTGCACGGCACAATACTCTCTTAAAATAAAATTAAACTCGTTATAACGCATATAGCAGCACAAAGCGACAAAAAAAGAATAATGCACTCTCTCGTTTTGTTTCTTTCGCGGGTTCGATTAAAAACGGGCGAACACTGCGCCGTAGCACAAAAGGCGCTCGGCTAAATAAAATATGAAATTCCTGAACTGGCGGCGCTTTCCGATGAATGAGAGAGCCGTTCGAGCGAGATAATTAAAATCTTCGTAAGAAAATTGCTTTTTTCCCGCGCCAATGCAATTCGAGTCGCAGTAGAAAAGTTTAGCAACTCTCTGGCCCTTGTAATTCTCTCCTTATAGGTAGGTGTCCTTTCTTTTCTACTTTTCTAGTCCGACGCTCATTTTCGTATTTCTGTATCTTTACGAGCTCATCCGCTCGCATTTTCAATCTTCGTAATCTTTCTATTTCCTAGCTCGCGGAGAGGGGAATTATGCCAGTGCAATATCTCGTGATTTTCTCCGCTTCTTTCCTTGAATAGCGGAAATAAAATAAAATTGCGCGATGGGAGAATTTTTTTTTTATTTTCTGAAATAGATAAAGGAATTTTATGAACGGGAATCCAATCCGAATGTACCGCTCCGTACGTTTGAAAACACTTTTATCTCAGGGAGCGGGAGATGAAATATGAACAGTTCGGAATAAAAGCGGAATACGTTTGCTTTTGGAAATTCGGCCGTTACTTTTAAAAGATAAAGTTTTAGGATCCTTTTTATTAAAGTATTAGGAAGCGCAGGAAACTCTGTGATCCTTGGTTGGATATTTGTAGCTTGAACTGTATCAATAATAATGGATGCATAAATCTTCCTTCTGTAGAATCGTTAAGTATAATCTTATTGAAATCTTAATCTCTTTATAAAAAATTAATGCGTTCTTATGTTAAAACAATAATATCGAATACTTATTATTAATATTCATAAGAAAAAAATAAGATAGATAATTCACAATAAGAAGTCTTGAAAATTATTTTTAGCAAACAGCTGTTCAAAAATTTTAATCAATGAAAAATATTTATACAAGTTTTACGATTTTCATTATCATGAACCCACCTGTACCAATAACACAAAAATATTATGATTCTACAACTAATTCTTCTTAAATTTTAAATTTTACGTCACCACCAAAACATAATTTTTCCTCCTTCGCGCATTATGACAAAGTAGAATAATATTGGAACGAGAAGCACGCTGAATTGAAATCGCTACAGCCATCCTCAAGGTAATCTTCACCGAATCCTCGCACTCTCTCAGAAGCACATTTGACGCGCACATGTGTCTTTCCCATATTATACAGCGCGAAAAGGCCATTTTGTTCACCTCCCTCTCTCTCTCTCCGTCTCTCTCTCCAGGCCTTAAGGGGTTAAATATACCTTCCGCCCCAATAAATCACTCCTCCATTCGACTCTCGCCCACATCGTCGTCTCCTCTTTCCGCGCTCCCGAAAAATCTCGCGGAATCCATTGTCGTGATTGTGCGAAATTTACGATGTACAGCCAGGGCACAAAGCAGTCAGCGACGTTAAAAGCCCCCGGCGCGTATTCTTGGATCGCGTCCACGCGCCGGCCGCGACTTCATAATCCCGCGTGCGCCTGGATATTGCGCCCTCTTAAAGAAAACGCCACGGCGGCTGCTGCCGCTGCCAGACGTAAACAAGCCGCGCGATAAATTTCAGCGCCAATTTTCCTAAATGCGCGGTAGCCCACCGTGTACTAGACCCTAAAGTCGCTCTATATACGTATATAACGTAAGTGCGCGGGCTTTAAGGGGTGAGGGTGGGAGAGATGCTATGCTAAGCAGACTGCGAGGAGAAACGGTCATTTCTGCCGCCTGCTTGGGTTTTCTTATTTTGGAGCTCGGTTGGGATGGAGGTGCGCGAGCGCGAGATTGCAACGGCTGGATTACTTTGAGGAGGGGTTGGGTAGTTTTCTTGGGGATTTCGTTTGGGGTTCGGGATTTTTTTGGGGGGTGAACTATGCGATGTCTTTAATTGTAAGTATTTAATGGTTGAGATTAGATTAGTACCTAATGGTGTAATGTGAATCTTATGAATATTAAATAGCAAATTTGGTATATTCGAAATTATATCTGAGAATTTTCAAAGCAAATAATTAGAACTAAGATCAAATTCATTCATGAATAATAATTTCAAATATTTTTTGTTAGATTTGAGTAATTGTGAATAGATAACGAATTTAAAGTTATGTATACAAAGTTATCAATTTTCTACTATCGTAAATGATTTTCTTTGTACAAAAAAATAATTCTTTTTATACATATATCACTGTTAATACTTGTAATTGTACTTAATATTAAACACTTTAAATAAATAAGAATTATGAATTATAAAGTATTATATATGTGTATAGAAAATTTCTTGTTGGCAGTGTATAAATAATTCATAAGTAGAACAATCCCGGTATATCAAGACACTACTAATACGCATCCCAAATTATTACAGAACCAATTGTTTCAGAAATCGCATTAATAACTAACCAATCCTAAAAATTCTACCACAATCCAAAAACATCAAAATTAAACCAAAACGTCCCGACCCATCCCAAAATAAACCTCCCACAAAAAAACGTGCCTTCATTACCCTGAAAAGTGTCCATTAATCTACCATCGATCATCCCAAGCCAGCCGAAAAGCAACGGCAACTCTCTCCTTCTCAAAAATCGGCAGGGCGTAAATCACGACGCGTCGCCCGAATATCCCGAACCAATCGTTAATTCATCGAGCGAGCCGTGTGCCTTTCTCGCGCGCTAAAGGCGCTATAAGCGCCGATTCTCCTTCTGGCCCCCGGTATATACAAACGCGATTACGCGCGGCAATCAAAGGCGGCGCAGCTGCGCGCTTTTCTCCGAAGATTTACGACTTGAGCCGCGCGCGCGCGCGCGCGAAGCGCGGAAGCTGCACTTGGGAGAGTTGCTGTTTTAGCCCTTTTGCATTCGCGCAGCCGGTGACTTTGGCTTTTTGCGACGCGAGAGAGAAGAAGAGAGGCAAAGAGGACGAGGAGATACGGCAAGCTGGATGTGGGAGTTGTGGTCGAGAGGGGGGGGGGGTTGCGCAGTGAGTGCGGTTTTGGGATTAATTGGGAGTTTAGGGTTTGTTTTTCATTTGTGATTTGTAGTTTGATGTATAGAAGTAGGTATATGTATAGATGGATATAAAGGAATGTATATTTTTGAAATGATTGGTATTTTACTTGGAAATTTATTTTTCGAAAGACTGATTTGAATAGATGTCTTATTATACAGGCGGTCGACTTTTCAATCTTTTGTAAGTAAGAAAATAAATTCTCCGAGTACCGAGCCCAAGAAATCGAAATCATTACCATTGCAAACGCAACAAAAAATATCGTAAAAATAAATATATTTCGTATAAATCAACTTTGAAAAAGTATCCTTATTTGAAAGACAAAAGCCTCGCCTCTCTGCAATCTTCCCTCTTCTCCAACTAACAAGAGCATCGACTCAAGCATCTCCAGATCTCATCAGTCCCCGTCTAAATTTACAGCATTATTCTCTTTCACTCGTCCTTTGAATAAGCCATCCTCGGCCATTATACCTTGACTATACACTCACCCACAATACACGCATGAGAGATAAGTAACCGGTGACCCACATCTTCACGTGTGCATAGCGCCTATATTAAAATAGCCGAGAAAATAAGATGTATTTATACGCGAGAGGTGTACGAGCTAACACTCCTTTACATTCTCGAAGCGAGCCGACGATGTGTATATTGTCGCTCGCGCGCGCGGCTCACATTAGCGTGGATTACGCGCTCCCGAAGAGTTTAGCACGCGACTGTTTTGCGCGAGAGTGGAATCTTTTCCGGGTCGAGTGCAGGGAGGTCGCATCAGTGTTTCTACTTTTGTGTGATTTTCATTTCTCAGAGGTTATTTTATGGGAGGAGTATTGAAATTTTTTAGAGGTTTGCGATGGAAATACAAAGAGATAGTTTTTGTTTTGATGATAAGCCTGAGCTTAGGATATTTTGGCGAAAAGAAGATACTGTGTTGTAATGTAGAAATTGAAAACGTACAAAAGAACGTTTATTTTTCAATTTAAAACGCGGTCTGACATTGTTAGAAAATATGAACATTGTACTTTTTTAAAATTAATTACTCAATGAAATAACATTTCTATTTTATCCGCGGTCGTTTAAGTTTTTTCTCGTTTAACAACATTTTTCACTTAACGCTGAACTACATTTAACCAGAGCAAAAAGTGCCGCCACGTTGTTAATTGCGATTCTTAATCTGACATATTAAAGTCCTATTTGGCAGAGTTTCAAAGTCCATTTCAGGAAAGTTATTGTGTAATATTTTTGTTAACGATAGCCCATTTATCTTTTAAATATCAGAATTAATTGAATGAATGAAAATTAGTTTTAAAAGCGCTACAGTGGTTTTTAAATATTAGATTAAAGTTGTTAAAATTATTGAAATTTAATTTGCAGGTACAGAAAGTGTATATTATGTATGTCAATAATTCATTGATGAACTCTGTACAATGTATCTTTAAATTATTTATACGTTAAAAAAATTCTAGATCAAACTAATAAATAACCACTTATTTTAATGAAAGAATGCATTTTTTAAAAACAATGATAAAATAACCAATAAATCATCACCTCTTACAAAACTGTCTTACAATTCAGTTTCCAAGTTCTCGAGCGCAAAACCAAAGTCGCACCAAAGAAAGCCACCACCCCTCGAGAACAAGAAAAATAACTTCACACAATTGATTAATACGCGCTTATTGTAAAAGCGCAAGCTCACTCGCACAATACGCGTCAGCGCGAATTTCCTCCCCACCCTCCGCGTTACGTCCGCTCGAGCTCCCCAAAAGTCCGTAAATTATCCGCTCGCGAGCCGCGCGTCAAAGGGGCAAAAGTGTCAAGAGCAAGTGGCAACGGTCGATCATCCGTACACGAGACACGGCACTTTCTTAGGGCCCCCCGCTGCGCGATTGCGCTAACGGATATATTTTTCCGGCGCCCGTCGGGGCCAGACGCGTCTATATATATCTATATAATCGAAAGACGGAACCCGTCGAGACTTTTCCGAGACTAAGGTGCGAGGAAAAGAAAAGGGAGGAAGCTTGCCCTTATACGGGCCGTCGCGGAGAATTCCGATCGTCTGAGAGAAACGCGGCCAAAGTGTTTCGGCTCTCGGGGCTAATTACGGGGCCGAAGGAGGCCGCCTTTGATGTCACCCGGGGACTTCCGGGAGGATAGCCGCGCGCGAAAAAGGAGACGAGGCTTTTTCCCCTTTTGTCTCGGGGCCTCCTTACGCGAGACTGCGCGGCGACGCGAACTTTCTTCTTGTCTTTCTTCCTCGTTTAGCTTTGCCTTTTGCGCAATTATCCGGCCCGCTCGCGGAGAGTGGGGTGTATATAACGAGGGATTTTTTAGTTTCCGAAGGACGAGGCCAGACGTTGCTGGATTGTAGCGCGGGGATTTATTTGCTCTGGGAGGAGAGAGGCTTTTAGTTGGAAAGTTTTGTAGCGAGTTCGGCTGGCTGACAGTGGCCATAGTTGTGAAATTAAATTATGGGGTGTATTGACGTAGAGGAAAGTTTGGATGAAGGAAGGATGTATATAAAATGATGTTGCGAAAGAATTTTGAGGTAGCTGTTGATTTTAAATCAATAGTGAGGTTTACCGACGTAGTTTGAGCTTTGTTTTTTAATTGAATTAATACTGTTTTTAGTGGGCTTAAAGGACTCTTATTCATGTAAAATATAAATTAACAGAAAAATCGAAGGTGAAGATAGGTCCACTTCCAATTCAATTTCCCATCTTGTAAAAGATGGAAATCGTAAGATCATTCGTATACTTTGCTAGTTTATAGTAAGAAACATTAGTATCTTAAATTTATTATATTCATATTCAGAACTGTCATAAATTGACCGGGTTTTAGATTTGAACTTCTTATCTTCGATTTCGAACATACGCGTTTAAATATTAAAACCTCGATTTCTTGTATCGGCGAAACGTGATCTTAACAAACTGTATTTTGGGAAGCCACAAAATAGGTTTTCTATTGATTTGAGTTATTTTGATAAATAATAGTCAGAGAATTAGACGAAGAAAATTTTTTTGCAATTTTCAGAAAAGAAATGTTACTTTTTTATTTCGAAACACTTGGATTTCAGGAAATATGTTAAAAGTACATTTAAAAAGTGAAAAACTAATATATATGGAATCTATAATATTAATTTTCAAAATGAAGCTATATAAAACCACAATAAATTTATTTTCAAAACAAAATATCTTTATTACACGCAACAGTATAATTTAATTCATACATCAAAGATAATAAGAAGAATAATGTCAATATTAAAAAACACTTCACCGAACACAAAACAAAACTGTCACAATTTCACTTCACTGAATATTATAAACCACTTCCCCCATCCGCTTACCCATCTCCAGTCCCTCCAACAATAAAACCCCCGCCATAAAAAGCCACTCCCCAATCTCTAATCAATCCATCAATACAAAATTACAACAGCACTTTCCTACATTCCACAACACCGCGCAATCGCGAAAACATCTAAAACCACCCATACACACTAACACACCCCCGCAGCGGCGCAGAAAAGATTATCGAACCGCTCGTATATACCCACAACCAACAATCCCGCAGCGCACTCCGGGGAAACGTAAATACGTCAATTACGCCGCGCTCTCGCTTTTTCCCGTCCCTCGGCGTTTCGCGCGAAGTCGTCGCCGCGCGCGCGCTCGCGCAAACACATTTCGAAACATCCCCGCGCGCGTCGCGACATCATTATTCTCTAGGCGCCGCTGCCGCAGAAGCGCGTGCGGTTATGTGTGCCGCGTGTCGCACGCGTGTATCGCACGCGAGCCGACGGGAAAAACCAGATTTCCGGTCATTACGGGGCCGTATACGGCTTTATTTTCCCCGCGTTTCCGCGTGTGTTTGTTTTGCTCTTTGTGCACGGTGGAGTTTGCGGAGGGGGGGGGGCTGGATGTGGAGTAGGTTAAATTGTTGGGTTGGGATGGATTGGATGGAAGAGTGGAATTTTGAGGATGGGTTGATGAAGCGGGAATAAGTAAAGTTGGTTGGTGGGATTTTGTTGATCGGTGTTTATGTTTGATAGAGTTTGGAGCATTCAGCAGTTGGGGTTGGCTTTGGATGTCGAGTCCGACGATTAAGGATTTGATATTTAATGTTAAATATGATATAAACTATTAAACATTTTATTATGAAATATTTGATAATGCAAATACTGTGTATTTATTTATTTATATAAATAAACATAATATATTATGAAATTTGCATGAAAGTGAAAGAGCATAGCGAAATTATGTCTCACCGATTTAATAATATATAATTTTGTGAATAGCCACAACAATTAGAGCGTACATTAATTAACAAATATTATATTTAGGGAACTATGGAACTCATTTTTATGATATAATTTAAGAAACTAAACAATATTAACAAAAGTCAACATCAAAACAAGTATCAAACAATAGAAAATCTTTTTCAATAAAATATTGATGTTGTAAAAGTAGGCATCTTCAACAATTTAAAAATATTGAATGAAGCACTGGAGATTTTTATATTTTATATACAATTTTGATTCTAGAGCATTCTTTTTGGTCTCCTCAATAATTTTATTAAATTTAAGTAACTTTACAATAAATATATTTATATGACAATTCATTTTAACCATAAATATATAATCATTCCTGATATTAATAAATTGATATTATCAGAAATTAAAAAAAATATCGTTTTTGCGCATTTATAATTTATCAATCATTCTTCGTAACTCCCTCTCTCCAATACTGCGATTCCCATTATAATTCAACAATAAACTTCAACTCCAAATTATGCGAGCTCCCCGATATTCGAATTTCTTTATTTCCAATCACACATTTCTCGACTACCACCTTCATCTTATCCCTCCTCCCATCCTTACTGATAATCCGCTTTATCATTAGCTTATCAAGCGCAAACTCATCTTGGCACTTCACTTTTTGCATACGATTGCGCTCGCACTGCCACGCGTACGCATGCACCTTTTATCGCGGCGGCGCATCGAACGATTCACAATGATTTCGATCGCAGACAAGCAATTTCCGCGTACGCGCGTGCCATTATTTATCATAATTTTCACGAGAAAGAAAAGGAGAGAGATGGAAGGGCTGATGGTCGCTGTTTGAATTAGTTTCCTCTGTACATGAAAATTCATGATTGTATGTAATGATTGTAAAAACAAGAGAGAATGAGTAACATTTTTTATCTAAAGAAATCTTTTCTGGAAGTTGTCTTTTTGTCTTACCAATCTTGGCATTGACTACTGATCATATTTAAAGCTTAAACATTTTTTTGAATTGATGATGATATCTTTATTTTGTTTATGGAAAATCATTTTACCAAAAGGATAAATAATAATCGGTCGATAAAAAATTCACTAAACATAATGGCACATAGAAATAAACAATATTTTTGCAAAATGTTAAATTTTGAATTTGAATATTCTATATTGTTCATTTTTAAAAGAAGAAATAATTTTTTTTATATAGAAAATTGATCTGCGTCTTTAATACTTTATTAGTGTTAGTATTATTACTACTTTACTAGTTTTTTCAAATTTGCAGTCCTATTTCTTTTTTAGAGAAGCTTATACTAACACTTAATAAACAATTTTTCTCCATACATTTTTTCTGAAAGTTGTCAATTTATAATAGCTTATTCAAAACACTTCGACAATTCGCGTATTGTCCGAGCAGATGAAGAACGGAGACATCGCGTCACCGATTGGATGAAATCTCAGCGTCCACCACAGCGGGATCGGATTATACCCTGTTTTTTCGTAATATTCTCCGATACCGGGTTAGGGTTACAGCGCTAATGGACTTCTCTCTTGGTCCGACAAATACAAAGAAAAAGAAAGTGCACACAGAGACACATAAAAGGATCGAAAGAAAAAAAAACGAGGAGGCGACGCGCGACGCAGCGGTAAAAACGGAGAAAGGATGGAGGGAAAGGGAAGCAACGAAAGCGATACTCGATGGTGGAAGGAAGCGAGAAAGAGAGAGGCGAGGAAAGATCAAGGCTCCGATAAGTTTTTACCCGGCTCGATTGCTCCGGCCGAATAAAGTTCCTCGACACTTAGCCTTTAAAGCCGTCGAAAAATAGAGAGAGAGAGAGGCAGAAGCTAGAGAGAGAGAGAGAGAGAGAAAGAGAGGAAGAGAGAGAGAGAAAGAGAGAGAGAGAGAGAGAGAGAATAAGGGAAAACTTGTTCTCGTATTTCTCGGCGTTACATCCCCCGCCTTTCTACAATATTTTTTGCCCCTTTTTCCCAGCTACCAAATCTAATCTTCGATTCTTTTCACATTCAACTTTCTGACTTCTTTCTGTTTTTATTTCACGATTATTTTTCTCAGAATTATGTGATTGCTTCTTTTAGAGAGACACAAACTTTATAGTAATGACAATTTTATATTGTGTACTTATGCAATGTTTGATAAATTTTGAAAAGTAAACTAATTTTTTTAAATGAAAAAAAAAATATAGATATTTTAGAAACAATATAGAATATAAAGATGAATTGCATGAAAAAATGAATTTATTTTGATTCGTTACATTAACAGCGATATATCTTCCGCATGTACTATTATGAATGTTGTTTCTAAAGAAAACCAATTGACCTACATTTCATTCGATCGTTTGTTATATTCGATTTCTGAAAACGTGCAGAACAATAAAGATTTATTGTTTGAGGTGGCTTATTTTTCACTTCAATTGAAATCTATAGCACAGTTTACAGATTAATACGAAAACTTTTAGTAATTGAAAATTTTAAAATTAAAAATCAACACTCGTTTGAAATAATAAATGCTGAACTTAAGAATGTATTTCACTCTCGAATCCATTAAATTTTTATATAAAAAAAGAACTCAATCAATAATTCTTTTAATAAACGAGAAATCAGAACAATGTAAATTATAAGGAATTATACTAATACTGAAAGATAATGATGGTTTCGATTCAATAATAAGAAAGCTTCTTAAATTTTACAATTATTACAGTAGCATTAATGCAAAAGGATTCCTACTAAATTTATTATCTTTTATAATAAAATAAGGTAACTCTTGTATAATTAATTTTTAAATTAATAACCTAACTCAGCTAACTCAATCTAACTTACATATTCCACAACTGTATTATCACATTTTCGAAAATATTAAAATACTATTTCCATGAGTAAAATATTATTGTCATTATTAAAACTCTCTCTACATTTCTGAACAGCCAGTTTTGTCCATTCAACTCTTCATACTCCGCCCCATCCCTCTCCTCTGACTCTTTCTATATTTCAAACGAGAGCATTCGTTAACTTCATACCCTCTCCTACTTTTCAACTCTCCAGCACGCGTACCACCTATATCTTTTGCTCTTCGCTCCCTTTTTCGTCTCGGAGAAGGTGCCTAGAGCAAAAGAAGAAAAAAAAACGGACGAAGGAAGCGCGCTCCCGTAACGATCAAAGTTGGACAGACGGCCACGCTTTGCTTCGTTATCTATAGACCCTATGCTCCTTCGCAGATATATATCCGAATCCGGACGCGAGCCTCTCTCTCTCTCTCCCTCTCTCTGTCTCTCTCGTTTTCTTCTGTAATTATCCGCGCTTTCGCCGTGTTCCCAAGCATGCCAATAAGGGCCCGGAACGAACGGACGGTCAATCTTCGAGTTTCGATAAGTAGCAGTAGCCAAGTAAAGAGAGTCTGAGAGAGAGAGAGGGAGTAAAGTTACACCAACGGAATTCGTTAACTGCGTCAACTTAAATCGGAAATTGAGGGTTCGCCCGGATGATTGGCGAGGCGCGGCGGCCTCGCTCGGATGTTACTCTCGTTTTATCCAATTAATTTTTATTGGATATTAAAGATACATCGCTCTCGCCGAGGGGACTCGGAAAGTTGCTGCTTCTCCGAGGCTAATTTTGCTCGGTGAAGCGAGCTTTTAATGAAAATCATCCGTGCGCGAGTTTTTTTCGTTAGTTTTTCGTATGTATATTGGTTTTAGAGCTTTACGTATAAGACGTTTGTTTTCTTCGTTTGCATTGGAAATTAGCCTGATAATTTTTGAGGTGATGTTTTATGGAAAGTATTGAATGTCGCTTAATTCCAGTACAAGTGCTTATTAAACTGCACCGTCATTACATTAATTTTTATTAGTGTTTGATCTTAAATATACAATTTACAAGTATCTCTTAAGTTTAGTTTCAAAAAACTTGAAATAAAAAATTTTTTATATACTTATTTCTGAGTTACGTTTTTTTACGAAAAGTGCAGTGTAAAAAACATCTATCACGTTTCTTTAATAAATTCTTGTATTTAATAAAAGTTTTATCCTCATTTTAATCGTTTTATTTATAGAAATAATATTTATCTTCTCTGTTTGATTTTAATTATTATTTCTTAGAACTTTATACTTCTGACTGCGTTTATTATTACAAACGGTATATGTTTATTTTTGCTTGCTTTCTTCGTATTACTTTTGAATATATATGCAGCTGTGTTGCAGTACTCTTTTGCATTTTATTTTTCATTCAACTATTTGTTTTCATTAATTCTGTTTCAAAGACTTTTCAGTTTTCATTTTTGTTTTGATTAATTGTTTAATAGCTTTAGTCTTATCCAATAATTTCCATAATCCAATAATTCGGTCAAAAATGAGTTATTCAAAATACTGTTTATAAAGTAAAATGAACTTGGAGAGAATACGGGAATACATAACACGATGGTACACTCAGGCCACCAATAAACAAACTACCCACAATCACTAAAAACAACTCAAAAAGCGGCTTTCCCACACCTCTTACCTCTACCTTAGCCTCACCTACATCTCCAGCTCAACGCAAACCTCCCAGTGTCCACGTGTCACTAAAACCGCAGTACCCACGCTCTCCTTACCCGCAAGAAAGCACTCCGCAAAAATCGGCCAGCATCCCAAGCTCTAGGAAATAATTAGCTGTCCGTCAGCGGGCGATCGCTGCTTGCTCAGCTCGCGGAATTATATGCACGTCGCCGCGGGAAGGTCTAATAGGCGACCATCGTTATGCGCGCGTGCCTGTTTGTACGGCCGCGGACTTATTGCGTGCATTACAAGCGTCTACCCTGCTGCTGCTGTTGCCGAAGGAAAATAACGGGGAGTGAGGGCTCGCTGGATATTCTAACCCAAGGGCGATTGCTTGTTAGTTCGGGAAGCGTGGAGTTAGTTTGCCGAACGAGGCCTGGCACACGAAGTCCGCGCGACGAGTTTGCATTTCGCGCGAGAGTGTGGCTGTGTGTACGTGTGCCTCACTTTGTATCGACTTTCTTTGTTCGGAAGCGTATGACGGGTGTCGAACGAGCTCGTGTGTGGATTTTGCGAAGTGAGCGGTTGAGCGAGAGGTGCGGAGTTCTGTGGTTTGGTGAATTTGGAAGGGATGTGTTTGTTGATGAAATTATCGGTGCTGATCGTACGGCTGTGCTTGCTCGTTAAAAAACAGTCGTCGAGTGGTTGAATTTAAATAGGGACTGAGTTGTGCCGCCTTGAAAGTTTAAATAGGTGTAACATATCGTTGAATAATGTAAATTTATCTTTGTTTAAGTATAAATTATCCGTATTTGGATAAATCACTGTTAATAGTTTGTACATATTTATAAAATGTAATAATAGAAAAGATAAGAACTAATCGTTTCGTATGTTCTATTTAAAGTTTCTTATCAGTTTTTTTGAAAATATTAACATAACTTGTTTATTTAGAAAAAAATTATAATAAAGATGAATAATGATAATTAAATATAATGATATGCGTTTAAACAGATAGAGTAAATAAAAACATCGAATAAAATTTTCTTCTACATACAGATATACATTATACATAATTAAGTTATATATTTGGTATAGTACTGAATTTTTATTATCAGGTGATAAACGGTTCACAGTCATCAGATTATATATAATTAACTAAGATTTCTTCAACGCAGTTGTTTGATATTAAATTGTATAGACAAGACATATTACACACAAGAGACAGACATAGTCTCTCGTTTTATTGAGTTCAATTATCCAAAACATTCTATTTTAAGCTGAGCTTCATAATTTTTACAATGAATGTAAAAATATTAGTGCAATATTAGTGTGACAAAAATTCTAGTTCAAATTTCAAAACATTTTAAAATATTTAATAGAATCAAGTATGAGTGCTATTCAAGGTTTTCTTAAAAAAAGAGAGTGTAACAATTACGGACACAGAGATGAAAATGTAAAACATACTATACAACACGGTGACTTTAAAATTGATGAGAGTAATATTAACGTGAGTAGTAAATAAAGTAAAATGTTTTTATAATTGAAGTAACTGTTTTAATTGATAAATGTTCACTGATTTCGTTTTTTACAAAAATATATATCATTTTTGTCTTTTATAAGTACAAAAATTTAGATATTTGAAAGTATACTTATTAATTATTTTTAGATCGATGCATGTAAAACACATTGTCCAAATTTAATAAAATCATGTTACGATCGTCTTACATGTAATGATTGGAAACTTGAAAGAATAACTTCTGATGGTGATGTAATTTCGTACATGACACTTCCTGAGACAAAGAAAAAAATATTCAAAGTCACGGTGATAATGTTTTATTAGTTTAATTCTATATATAGGGCATACAATTCATTAAAATTCTCAATAAAAATGATAATATTTTTATGAATGCAGGGAATAATCGATGCGCCAGCTGAAGAACTTATAAATTACATATTTGACAATATCGAAGCCAGCCCTACATGGAATAATCATGTAGAAGAATCAAAAAGAATTTGCGTAATTTATTTTTAATAGTTAACATTATATATTTATACTTGCAAAAAATAAAAAGGTAATCTTATTTTGTTTTAGATGATCGATGAAAACTCTGATGTAGTTTACCAAGCAGCTAAATCATATGGCAATGGATTAATAGGTGCCAGAGATTTTATTATAATGAGGCATCAAGGAAAGTTTGACGATTATTTCATTATTAGCAATGTTTCTGCAGATTTAGAAGATGAACCTAGAAGAAAAAATTATATAAGGTAATTATTTCTAATATTTGAATAAATACTAAACGATAAAAAGTCTAATCATAATATAAATTTTATTCAAGAGGTCAAAATGGTATTAGTTGTATGGCAACACGAAATTTTATGGATGGCAATGAAAATAAGTGCTATTTCACTTGGATAATGGATCTTACATTAAATGGATGGATTCCTGAGAAACTTATTGAAATGTGCGTTGCAATAGGTTTTGTTAATTTTATGAGTTATCTGAGAATTCACGTACAAAAATTACAAAAAGAGCTTTGGAGTAAACATTATTAAATTTCTGTTAAATTAAAGGTAAATTTTCAAAAATTAACTTTTATAGTTGGTGTAAGTGAAAAATTCTCAAAAAGAATGTAAAACAAGTAATATATGGGCTAAAAAAATAATTTTATCTTATTTACTCAGTAAATAAATATCAGTTTACTCAGTACCTAAATATCCCAACAAAAAAGTAAATCTATCAACTAAATTCTATAAAAACTTACCATGCGAATATTAATATTTCAAAAAATCATTCCACAATTAAAATGAAACATTAACGTTCAAACACAATAGCTCAAAAACAAATCCTCAAGATACATTCAAACAAACGACAACAAAGCCAACCACCGTCCTCGCAAACTAAAACCAATTTAAACCCAGATCTCGATCGATCATAAAGCCAGCGTCCCTTCATTACACAACCCAGAGCGAGTCTGCTCATCCTCCTGAGCCACCTGTCCAATTACACATGACCCACCGCACCGTAAACCGGCGCGGACCACCGCCAGCGCGCTCCGTCCCTTTAACAATGCGATGAAAAAAGCCCGATAGCCGAAACTTCCTAATTGACAAACTCCTCGCTCAGTCCTGGGCCCTTTCAAATCCAGACTCGCGGCCAAACTCGCACAATCGAGCCTCAAGGACGCACCGAAATCCAGCGGAAAATAAACAAGTCGCCGCACGTTTAAACAATGTCTTATCGGAGACGCGCGCGACGACGATAATGGAGAGAGAGAGAGAAGGGGGGAAACCGATACTGCACCTGCATGCACTTGTCATTGCTAACTAGAGGGTACGCCTATTGTCGCTCGCTGCGGCGGCGGGGCGCTGGAAATCAATTTGCTCGACTCGCTCTACTGTCTATCTGCGCAGCAGAGTGCTGTGTGCTCGTGATAACAGGGCGGGGTTGTCTTTAGAAGGATTTTTTTTGGAAGAGTGAGAAATTACGTGTTTGCTTTTAATTTTGAAGAGCTGCTGGAATTTTCGAGTGTGTGGTTGTTGGAATTGCTTAGATTGGTCTGGTCAGTCACATATGCAGAGCTTTGTTGGCAGTTAATTTTAAAAAGATTGAAGAATCGTTTGATTGGATCAGCGATAGGCGATAGGTATTGAGGATTAACAATAAGTCTTTCTTTGGTTGATGATATATATCGATACATTTTTTCTTTTTAATATCACAATCTATATTTATAACGTCCATAATTATCGAATACTGTTTTGTTATAAAAATAAGATAAATAAATACAATAAAATAAAATGGAATTTTCAATCAAATTTTCATTTACTTTTACTGTATGCAGTATATGATATATTTTACAATATTAATGAAACAAATCTACTCCAGATTATAAGAAATAATCTTTTAGAATTAAGGGGTAAATGTCCTAGCAGCATTTAGTGAAAAAACTAGCTGAATATTTTTTAACATTTACTGCGACGTGGATCCCATGAGAAACTTTACGAATGGATGAAGAATTTTTTTTAAAATATTTCAAAATTAGGTTTGCGATCTAGAATGACTGTAGATAGGAAAGTTTTGTAAAGCACGTGCGTTCTCGTAGTGAACGCAACTTTATGTGCCTCGTACACGTCATATTAAAAATGCAATTATCCCGACTTTGAAGATTGGGTGTTAAAGTGCAATTAAGGCGCGGCCCTTTTAGAAGTTTCTTGAATGAAACGCGATGCGAGATTTTATTTTTAGGCGCTGAACCCCTGGCTCACGTCCAGTTAAACTTTTGCAACACGTGGCTCACTTTTTGTTGCGCGCGGCCTGTAACACTTTGCGAATGCTGCTATGCTTGTTTTAGGGTTTTTGACGTGTGTGGCCAGCGAGTGTCAAAGTCCATATAAACTTTTTCGCCGACATGAGCCGAACTTTAGCGGCCGAAAATAGAAACGCTCGTACAGTCGAACAAATTCTGACCAATTTAATTACATCAACGAGGCCGCTAGTACTGTCACAATCATACATCCAAAAATAACACTCTAAAATATTTAATTGAGAAAACTATTCTCTATACTGCAAACTTGATGGACACGTCGGAAAAAGAAGTAGCAGTGAATAATTAGCTCCAACCCAACTTTCAAAATTCAAGTATAATCTCAAACGAAGGATTCCCGCAATTTGAAATTAAAATTGCATTTAACGAAATTTATAGTTCCCCAAAACACGCGAGCAGCCCTCGAAGACGACTCCCCCATAATTGACTATAAATTACGTCGCATCGCTTAACAAATTCGCGAAATTAAAAATGCATCGGGCCGCGCGAGAGCTCGCCAAATCCGAAACGCACGCGGAGCTGCCTCGTATCTCTGTATAAATGAATTTCCTTAACTACCCGTTAATATTTTACACCGGAATTCCATTAGGCCGTTTTCGCACGTACTTTATGCACACTTGACTGCGTAAATAAAAATGTCCGACGCATACGCGCGCCGGTTTATTGATTGAGCAATTGCATGTCTCAGGCGTCGAGCTAAGATCATTAGTCCCCAAATTGATCTTCGAGAGGAGGCTTTCCTCTTTTTAGTTAGCTCGCGCTCGCATTTCGAGCAATCAGCTTTAATCCAGAGGTATTTTTGAGCGAGGCTTGGGCGCAGCCATTCGGAGATTTTTATAAAAGTCTGTCGTGCCACAAAGTAATTCATTTCCTGCATATCGCTCCGTAATTCGTTTTATCGGAATCTTGCCGTGTTCGGGGCAAAAGCGACTGAGACGCGAAGAAAAACAGTAAAAAATGTTTGGGTAGATAAGGGAGAGTGAAAATCAATTTCAAGCTGAACCGAGGAATTATCATACTATATTTAGAACTTTCCATTTCGATCAGTTTTGATGTTTTTCTATTGTAAAATGTGGTATGCAATAAAATATTTTGATATAAATATATTTTATTTATATTCGAGAGGACAAAGTTATAACTTGGCAGGAGTGAGTTATCTTAGATATATTAATTATGTATACTGATAAAATAATAATTTTTTGGTTCACAATACATTACAAAAATAATTAAAAATTCAATTTACTAAATGTAGTTATTAAAAGTAAACATGTTTCTGTGCAACTGAATGATAAAAATTGCGAGTTTAGATCAATTGGTTCATTTTAAAAATTAATTTGATTTTAATCCGTATGTACTATTAACAAATCAAGCTCTTTATTGGCGGACAATAATATAACTAAAATAAACAAAACATCGCACTAACCACACCTTAAATTATCAAAGATCCATTACTCTTTCAACGCAAATGCCATTTTCTATAATAAAAGACATTGCGCAATTCGTCGAAGCGACGAAACAAAATCGTTCCAAAAAACGAAAAACCTCACACATCCTCTTCCCATTCTTCTCATTCTCGATCTCATCAAAAGGCCAAGCGAGAGAAAGAGAAAAGACTCTCGGCCCATTCGAGAGCTCTTTCCTTTTTCAATCTTTTTGGATTGCGTGCGCGCGACGCGACTTTGCGCATCACACACACGCTCAAGAGAGAGCCCATAGGATGCATTCCTGAGGTTCATCGGCGCGCAGATAAGAGACGAAGCCGAGCGCGCGAACGAAAAGAGAGAAGCAAGGAAAGAAAGTCGCACCTCCACTGCCATGGGGCCAGCTCGAACAAAAAGGAGGAGACGCACCTGCGAGAGGTGGCTGCGGTGCGCGCGCTGGAGAGAGGAGCGAGCGACACACAAAGATAAGAGAAAAGGAAAGGCGCGAGAGGAATAAAGAGGAGGCCGAACGGCCGGGGATCTAAACAAAAAGAAGGACATTTGCGGATCGCGTTTCGCCACCACTCCGATATTCTCCCTTCCTGTTTTTTTTTTATTTTGCCGGCCGAACAGCAGCAGCGGCCGAGAGCCTCGCGCCGAGAGCAAAAGGATTAGGCCAGAAGGCGAAAGGCCGGAAGAAAAGCAGGCCTCCATTAGCTCGCCTGAATGGCCCTTTGTTGTCCGCTGGGCCTCCGTGCTCCAGACAGCGGTGTCCACTTCGCTGCGCGACTTGCTCGTTTTCTTTTCTCGCCCCTCTTTCGCTGTGTGCGGATATGTATGCGTGAACGCTTCGAACGGGCTCGCAGGGATCGAAATAACAATGCGAAGCTACGCGAGATATAGACAATGAGGATCCGTTTTGAATTAAAACGGCGGACGCAACGGTAATGAGGTGGGGAGAATCGAAGGCGAGGAGGACGAAAAATGGGATGCGGAGAGGTGGGGAAGGAGAATGTGGTGTGATTTTAAAAAACTTAGGCTTTTTGTTTTCAAGGCAATTTTTATTTTTTTGTAATGGAAATAATATTTTTATTTATTCTTTTTTTAAATATTATTATAATTATAATTTTATTAATATCATTATTGTCAAATCCGATGGGCAAAATGTAATTTTTATCAGTCAAGAGAAAAATTTAAATTCAAAATAATTTTTATTTATTGGAAAAAAATATTTAAAGTTCAACAATTTGATTGAGTAATTAAACAAACACTGAAGCACTACTCGAAGCCCAAATATTATTTTCAGCTCATCGGATATTATTTTAATTAAACTCAGAAACAATCAATCAAACCACCGCCAATATCGAATTGGGAATCCTCAAAATCGCTCGTCAAAAAAAAGGACATGAAACCCAGAAATGTACAAACCCGAACGATCCCTTCAGCGAAACCATCAATCGGCCCAAAATGCCAGAGCGAAAATTAACAGAACGAAAAGATGAGCAGCAACGCCTGTGTGTCATCGCGGAAGGGTGGGAATGGTCCGGCATATAACCAACTTAGCGCGCGCTCCAAGCTTAATTGAATGATAAAGCTGCGCTTTAGCAGTCTATGTTTGTTAATGCGCTCGACTTCCTCCCGCAGCTAGCAACGCGCGCGCGCACTACGCAGCTCGTCTAAGTTAATGCCCCGCTTAAGCCTCGTGATTCTCTTTGAAAATATATCGCTCGCGCGCTTGCTGTATGGCGCGTCGGCTGGTGCGCCGGCGAAAATTATTGAATTACTGTAAGCGCGAGCGAGCGTACAGCGCCGCTGAATTATGCAGTACCACCCTCCCCGCCCTTGCCTCTGCGTGGGTGGGCGGTAGTGTAATCTTCGCTCGAACAGCGTTCGGCAACAATGCGCTTTTGCGAACGGCGCTGATAATGCAGCCCGCGCGGAAGAGAGAGAGAGAGAGAGCTTTGGCTGATAATGGTGTAATTACTGTTTTCGCGAGATTGTTCATCAGAGTTGCGGGGTGATAATGGAAGATGCGAAAGACGGTCTTTATTGCAAGTTGGAAGTGCGACTGATTGTGCGTTTTTATTGCTTTGCGTTTTGTGTTTCGGGTGGTGATAACACCTTATGGTGGCTCTTGGGTGGATTGTAATGAATGTGAATATTAGGTCAATTTTATAAATAAGTTCCATGGAGTTGGCGTGTAATTTTTATATAATGCTATTAATAGAAAAATTGTTTGTAAACGAAAAGAATTTTCCAAGAAAAAATTGTTGTAATTTCAAACGAATATTCTGTAGGAATACGATTTTATTTTAATAAAAGTTTACTTAAAAACTTTTTTGATCAATTCCGGTTAGAGTACCATCAAAGAATTAAAGAAAACCCCTCGAGACTATTCTGCGAATTTTACATTAGAGTTTTTACATCCCCCAACATGAATTTTATTTCGTAGAATATTTTTTTTAAAATGCCACAATTTTAATATTACACATATTCTCGGAAAGATCTGAGAAGTACCCCTCGATCAACATACTAGCACGGTACTTAAATTTTCTGGGAAAATTCTTTTTG
>JAPYZA010005560.1:0-12050 GCA_030522685.1 Eupelmus azureus
TGAGTGGATGGCTTTTTTTTTATAGGCGGTGTGAAGAATTTAGGGGTAATGTACGTATAGGTGCTAGGTGGGAGAATGTAGAGAATTTAATTTGTCGTGTGTGTGAAAAGGGGCTAGAGTAGAATCGTTTACCAAAACAAAAGACGAGAAATTGACCTACTACAAGTACTATAATAACAGTGAGAGCCAAGTTTTAACTTTAAAATTCCAAACGAACAATTTTCAATGTTAAATTTATTACCTAAAAAACACATCTATTCAAAAACTCGATTTTACACACCCGCAAAAATCACGAGCGCTCCCGCAGCTATCGCACAATCCGCACATAATTTTTTTTTCGGCGCCGCTCGAGCAGATAGCTCGTAGCCTCGTCACCTTTCCCACGCACCATTTAGACACGATCGATCCGCGCGCGCGCTTTTTTTTTATCCCCTTTTTCTTTCCTAACAATTCAATAAACCGATCAGTGCGTTTTGCACAACGTAAGGCCATAGCGACGCAGTCACGTAATCGCGCGGGGATGGGAAGTTTTTGCCGATGGAGCGACAAAAGCGCGTGTCGCTGATCTTGCCAAGGCTCGTGTGCTGTATAGTTCTTTTGGTTTGGTGGTATTAAGGTAGTTTTGCAATGATTTTTTGTTAGTTTTTCGATTTTCTCTTTCGTTTTTTTGGGGTTTGAGCAGCATTCAAGAGGTTTGAAAGAATGAAAATCTGCATTGTTGTTGGTTAAAGCGTCAAAATATGAAATATATTAAGCCTCTATTTAATGGTTTTAATTAAATGACAAAAACGAGTTTAATTTTTTATAAGCTTTCGTAAAATTTTATAAAATATGTGAAACTAGTTTTTAAGTGAGTTTCAAAAAATCTAAAAATGTTAACAACTTTAATTGATGCTTAATCAGTATGTTTTAAAGAAACGAATTAAAGGAGAATGTCGTAAAACGGCAATAACTAAAAATAAAAATTTAAGTTATTACGTAGGCGTCTGACCGGATTCAACTGTACTCTGCTTTGTATCGGTAATCTTAATACGTAAACCGTAATACATGTATAACTGCATTAATACAGTATTTTTATTATATCGATTAAAAAATGTGTAACAGGTTTAAACGACATGTTTTCAATTCTTACAAATTTTTTTGCATATATTATCGTACATCCGTAATGTAAATATCCAGAAAGACAGAATTGGATGCCTGACCTTCTCTATCAGAGACACTGTTATGACAGCTCACGATTTGAACACGTCTCTCATATTTTCAGGGCTGAGCAGTATTTCAAATTCAAAATACATATTTTAAGATATTCAGTTCTCTAAAAACTATATAAGCACACTGAATTTTTAAAAGTATTTTACCCTATTTCTTTAAAAAATATTTTATATTTTGTATTTAAAGAATTAAATACGATTTTGCCCGATGCGCGCATTTTCGCTTACGCCAAAAATTTGAATTTTAAATAGAAAAATAAAAATAAAAATTTTAAATTTCACAAGCCCTCAAAACTCAAACAATCATTCGCATCATCAAAATCACATAAACATCAACATGCTCTCTGCTTTCAGGATAGCATTGGCGATACCACTAGAACAGCATGGCAGCCAAGAGGGCCGGGCTAAGTGCCTGATGTACGATGTCAACTACACGGATGTAAGGCAGCGAGGCATCGAGGTGGCCGACCTGAACTGGCCAACCAAGCACTGCGACAACGGCTGGGAATTCAATTTCACGGTCATACCTTACGAGACTGTGGCTACCGAGGTGAGCTTATGTGAACAGCCTGAGGAAATTTAATGTTTTTTTTTTATTGTTTATTTGTTGTTAGGTTAGTATTTTGTTTATTGTAGTTATTTGAATTGTTGGGCAGGCCCTTGAAATATAATGAAGAATAGGAGTTTAGTATATTCTTAGTATGTTTTTGTTATCGTCCATTTTTGGGATGGAAGTTTACGTATGACTGCAGTAAATCCATTTGTATAATGTAAAGTTATATACCTTCGTAAGATTTTAATCAAGGTATATTCTAACTAAAATTTAAGTTTGCATTAAAAGAGTTTTATCTTTATAATCTTGATAAAGTGTTACTCTAGAATTTTAACTAAAATTACTTCAAAACTTTTTAAATTAAAGTTTCCGTAATAAACTATATATAAAAATTATTATTAAAACGCAAAATAACAACTAAATAATAAAAACTACCGAAATAAATTCCCATCAATCCCCAAATTATCATACCCACTTCTCAACACAAATTCCAGCCGCCAACCCATCCCAAAACTACCTTTACCTTTCAATTCCACCGCCCGCAAAACTCATCCCAATCAATATTCCGACCCCAGCCCTTTCCCTTCCTCATTCTCCTCTCGCCATTCCTTATTTTTCGCGCCCAATCCGAGCTTAACCCGCAAGCTCCTCGGCTTTTATATACCGGACTTCTCCGCGCGGGCGCGCCAATTTAGCGAGCTTTTGTGCTTGCGGCGTTTTGCCTTTTGCGGGGGGGATTACACGTGTCCAGGCATAGACGGGAGCGCGGCTCGTTTTTTGAGCTTTTAACGGGATTGTAATCCTCGTGCTTTTCGAAAATTACGAGCGGGCTTGAGCACTTTTTTTTCTCGAGTACTTTGACAATGAAAGGCTTTTTAATCTGGAGTTGCGGTGGGATAATTAAATAGCATTGTAATGATCGTTCTGCTCTTACATTTCATACCTACGTATGAAAATCATGATCGGCTTATTCGTACGTTCAGCTCGTATACGCGAACGAAAGAAAAAAATTGTCTCATTAGCGCGAAAACGATTCTAATCGCGCAGCGGCAAAGGTAAATCTCAAACCATTACCTAACCGCTACACCGGCTTAACAACGAAAGCCGCGGCACGATTTGTGTTCTACTTAGCTCAAGTGCACAAGATAGAGACCGACGCAGAGAGAGAGACGGAGAAAATCAGAGAAACAATCCTGAGCTCTGGCATTTAGAGTCGTCTTGCGCATTGTCTAGACTCGGCTTACAGCTGAGGTAGCTTATCGAGAGCGCTGCTATTAAATTGTTGAGAAAATAACGTGTGACGGTGGCTGCGTCATTGCGAGCCATCCTCGAGAAAAATTAGCTTTGGATTCTGCGATGTCGGTGATGCCGCGCTGGAAGAATGTCAATTTTCAGGCTGTGGCTGTAGGTCGCGATCATAAATAAACATAATTTTTTTTTTCAATTATTCTTTTCTCAATATTTCTTTTTTGTCGCTGGGTAAACTCGAGTTTTTTCGCGACTAATTGTGCAGTTGGAGAGGCTGATGTGGAATTATATATGGAGTATCGCCTTTTTTTAATGAATCTAATTATCCGCGGATTGTGAATTTAAATGTTTCTAAGATTACAGATCGGCGAGCGCGCGTGTGTCTCCATGTATTTGGGTCAATGGTACGAGCCGATTTAAATATTCACTGATTTATAGAATTCAATTTGAATAATATAATATAAGTAAAAAAGCGGCATTAGGAAATTACCTTCTCACAATTAACCGCGCAAAAAGCAAATCGCTCCAGTTTCCTATATAATACGATTCTCCGAACTAAACTAACAATTCCCACTCGAATCCTCGAAGACCGCTGAAAAATTTTCCATCCAGCCGCGATGCCTACATCATATCAAACGCAAAATAAAAACAATATTTACATTTTCCCCTCAACCAGCCTCATTAAAATCACTCGATTACCCATATAGCGAAGAAGCCCGCAAAAAGTACGCAGCTCCGGCAATCTCCGGGCGATTCATCAACGCCTCGCTAAATCTCCCGGCGAAAGACTAAAAAAAAAGCCGCACATAATGAACTCTTTGTTTCAGCGCGCTTGGATCCCTTTTCCCGGCGAAAAAGCCCGCTTCGGCTTGATTTATCGAAAGCTTATCGCGCGTATATAGCCTCACGGAGAATAAAAGAGATCCTAATCGTTCAGCGACACTGGAGCTGGCGCGCGGCGGGCGCAAAAAAAGAGGAGAGAAAAAAGCGAACGGAAGAGAACAAAAAGGAAGGGCGCTCGGGTTTTACGTCATCGGAGCGCATGCAGCTTGCACGTGCGGGTTTATGTGGAGTGCGTGGGTGGAGAGGTACATAGGTGCGCGGTTCTTTGAGAGCTTGAGGACGCGGGGATTTTAAGGGGGTGGTAGGGCTGGGAGGTTGGGATGAAAGGGGCATTATGTATTAGGGAGTGGTGGTGGCGGCGTGTGAGGAATTGGGCTAATTTCGGATTGTGTAATGTTTGAGCGGGGGTGGTGTCGTTTTGGAAAGGTTGGTGGGGAAGTGATGGAAAATTTAATGTTTTTAATAGTTAGTCTGGTATAGATTTTATTTATGAATGAGAGTATGAATTTGCTGTGTATATGTGAATCGAGTATAAATTAAATTTATAGTTTGATTTAAAAATACATATCAATAACGTAGCTCTTATCGTGCAACTGATTTAACGATCCACCGATAAGAATACGTTCACTGTGCCAGATATATATTTACCTTGATTCTACTCGTCAATTCAACAATTAAAAAATCACTGCTATCAACACTATAAATTCTGATTAATCAAAACACAATCCATTCAAAGCTTTATCTTTGAACCACTCGTCGCAATTAAGTAGATAAAGTCCAATATAGGCAAGTCCAATTTTTCCCAAACTTTGGAAACTCCATTTTTCATTCTCTTACTTTTTCAAAACAATCTAAAATCCATCTCAGCCACAAATAACCCACCTTTCACCAGCTCACTCAAAGTCGAATCCAGACCCACTATCGACCTGTCCATCCTTTTTTTTCCTATCTAAACGCGAATACCCGTGAATATCCAAACAATGCAGCGAGTTCAATTGCGCTTGGCCTCGCGCTGACGAATTTAGAAAGGCCGGCTTGTCGATCGACGCTGAATTAACGATTTTGAATTAGATTCGGGAACGCTGATGGCCTTTGAGCCGCGGTCTGCCGCCGAGTTACATCCGGAAATCGAAGCTAATGCCTCGCGGTCGAAAACCTGACGTGCGTTGATTTTCGGGAATTGGAGCTGGAGTGGTTTGGGTTGGTTTGAGGAATTGGAGAGTGGGACGAATGTTCGAATGCTGGCTCGAGTTGATTTGGATGATAATTTTTTTATTCGAAATATTCGTGCATCAGCTTTTTTGGTTTTAATTTTTAGAGAAATAGTTTAAAAAGATTTTATTATTCCGATTTGTGAGTGTGGTTTTTTCTGTTATGGAGATTGAATATTATCGTTGATCGCGGAATAAAAATTATTAAAATAAAATTTTTTTCTAAATTACAATTTTTTACAATTTTTTCTACATTAATATTTACCTTCTGTGCAATGACCTTCCCACTCACATTAAAACTTATATCTTAACAAAATAAAACAAATCTCATGCTCACAAAACACTCAAATCTAAACAAACCGATCTCTTTCACAGCTGGAATGGGTGTGCGAAAATGCAGCGCTGCCCACCTTCGCCCAGAGTATCTTCTTCGTCGGCGCGATCTTTGGTGGTCTTATATTCGGCTGGGTAGCAGATCGATATGGCCGTATACCAGCCCTGGTTGGTACCAACATTGTCGGCTTCATCTCCGGCACGGCCACGATTTTTGCCACCAATTTCTGGCAGTTCGCACTCTGCAGGTTCTTCTTCGGCTTCGCCTTCGATAACTGCTTCACTATGATGTACATTTTGGGTAAGTGCGTTTTTTGTGGGATTTTTTTTTCCGGAGGTTTGGAGGTAGGGAAGGTGTGAAAATGTTTTTATTCTTTTTTTGGAATTCGGGATAAAAATGTTGGAATGATTGTTACTTTATTTGAAGTGCAATTATTGTGGGAAATTTTTGCAGAAAATATAGAAAAGTAATTACGGGTCGTTAGGCAGCTTAGATAAACGTTTATCCTCGTCTTTTGATCTTTAATTAATTAAAAACTACTGCAGTTTTGCATTCAATCAGAGATTCTTTATTGATTAGAATATACTAAACGGAACAAGCTTATTTATAATTGCAAATATGTAGTCATAGATCGCAACGATTCTCATGATAATAGAAAACTGAATAGTATCTACGCGTCTTTCATTTTTTAAAGCGTTGAAATAAACTACATCGCATTTTGCTTTTTAGTTTATACCATCTCGATTAATTTAAAATACTTAGCGCATGCGATGCATCATTATAATCAAAGATGTTTCTTCGTTGTAAATATAAACAAGATTTTTTGCTTTGATTTACAATTGACGGCATTTCAAACGTTTATATTTTTATGCTTCGACAGAAAAAACGGATTATGCAATAGTACGGTACAAGTTTACTTGAAAATGTGAGAGTTAACTTTGCAGTGACAGGTTGACGGCTTATATACCATTGCTATTTTCCTGGTATTGATAATATCAGAAAAATATCTACATCCTTTGTTGAGATTAGACAATGCAAATTCTTTCTTTAGTTGTCTATCCTTTTAAATAATTTTACGCGCTGTTAAAAATCTTAATCATTTTTTTGCACTTTGTCGTCAAACTTTCACTTTTAGGTATTTCCAGTATTGACAGGAAAATTTATTCAGTAATATTTATTATTCAAAAGTGGCCTAGTCAGATTATTTTCTACAATATTTCAAAATATTTAACCGTTAGATTTGTGTATTGTATTTTGTGTTACTTATTGACAAAAATAATGTTGAACATCATTTAGTTTCCGCATATGAAAATTTTTATTAGCAACACATTAGAGTCTCGTAAACATTTTTATAGCAAAATAATTTTCTGTCATGAATCAATGAAAAATATCATAGTAGCCGAAGTGCATGTAAATTGACGATAATATGGAATTATGTCTTCCGACATTCGCTATAGCTTACTTGCAGTAGATAAAAATAATTTTCTAATCATTGCTTAATAATATTGTTAATTAATAAAACTTGCAATCATAAATGGGAATTTCAAGGTTCAAAATATACTATAATTGTAGCCTTAGCCGATTTATACATAGTATATTTCTAATTTCGTAGTATTTTTTTTTAAATAATGAATTTTTTAAAACAATTTTGTATGTATATAATTTAATGAAAATTTATTTAATTCTTAAATAACCTATTTAATAAGTCAAACTGTTGAGAATCTTGTGAACGAAATTATTTTTCGCATCAATACGTACGTAATCTTCTCGTGAAGGAAATTCGTGAAAAAACTCAATGTCCTCAGGTTCATCGACTCTTTTATTCAAATCTCGTAATTTTCCAATCTCGCAATCGAATGCAATAAAGGAGATTCCGTCTAGTGGGGAAATCCGTACCTATTTCGTCCGCATCTTTTCACCAGTTTACCTTAAAATTAGTAATTCAAATGTTTATCTTCCTTGCCTCTTTTTCAAATTCTATAATTAATAATCAAAATAAAAAAACTGTTAAAATACTAAAATTTTAAAATTCACCGTCTACTCAAACTCCTAATCTCTTGAAAATAACATGACACACGCAAAAAATCGAAAAATAGATAAACCCAAAAGCAGCGAAGCACCCATACTACAAAACTACTACACACCCAAACCGTTAACCTCGCATTCTCCTTATCATCAGCTCCCGTCAACATCGTCAACCTCACAACATCGACAAACCAAAAGCACGCCCCGCTGTGCTACTCCCTCACCCCTCCCATCCCCAAACATCATCAAACTTCCTAAACCCAGCGTCTTAACTACAATTTTTCCCGCAGTTACGCGGTGACTACACGGGCGCGTTGAAGCGTGAAAGCGCGCCGCGCGAGTGTATATACACAGCAACTTTTACGATGGCAATATTCGCGGTGTCGCTCGCCCTTCTTCCGGCACGAGAGCCGAGGCCGCGACCTTCTCTCTCTCTCTCTGTCTGTCGTCTACGAGCCGGCTACTTTGCAGTTCCCATTCGAGCGGCTCCTTCCGTTTCATTTTTTCCTCTCCGTACGGCTTCTTTTTTATTTTAAGGGGAAACCCGGCTTTTTTGCCCGGGACTTGGCTATGCCATCCGATAAGGAGCAAAGTGAGCGAGGTGGGTTTGGGAGGGCTAGCGATGCGTGAAGCTAGGAAATGCTGGTGTTTTGGAGGAAATTGGGATAAGTCGAGATTCAGGAGGCAATGAACGTCGAGGGTCGCGATGGCGAATTGTTCGCGGTGATTATAAATAGATTGATGGGATTATGGGATTGCGTAAGTTGAAGGTGGAGATGGAGAAAAATAAGGTAATGATTGATGAGTGGGATTTGATGATGCTTTGATACGTAGTAGTTTATTTTTATGTAATGTACGGTGTGGTTTTGCAAGGACTGGCTGCAATCGAGTGGGATTGGAGCTAGGTTTTTTTTTAGCTTTATAAGTGCAATATTTGGTGAATTTAAGACAACAAGTATTTTTAGCCTTTTTTTTGCCGATCTGTAACAATCGAAGTTTCCGGATTAAAAAGTAGGGATAAAAACGACGTGCAGTGTAATGCTGGGAATTAGATAGCCCACAATTGCAAGGTGTTCGAACTTTGCGGTTTCGAGCTGACGAAACCTTGTTGATCGGACTAATGGTCGGTTACTGGCTATTTCATGCAAAACAAAAGATCATTTTAAAGCATAATTTGAAATCTTTCTCAAATTTTACTCAAGTGGCAAGACGTTTTTGAAACAAAAAACCACCGTGCTCATTGCAAATTATTTTACTGGGAGAAGAAATGTAAAATTTTTAATCTTTTTTTTTTGAGGTTTGAATTATGAATATTTCTTTTGATGTAAAAAGGTATATTTTAATTTCTTAGGTCTGTAATAGTGTGAATTTTAATTAACGCATTCCAATTTCATTTTCAAAAAAGTGATTTCTTTTGTTCATCAGCTTTTTAAATTAACTATAACTGCGTAATAATTGTTGTGACGCACCTCTAAGCAGTGTATGTTACCTAAGTTTCAAAGAAACTATTGATCTAAGTTTACGCAACATGTGGTCAGTTATCCCCATCGTAAAAAAATATTTTAACTATTCATACAATTTTATTTTTGTATTTCACTAATCATCACTTATTATTTACTCTAAATAAACGTATATGCAAATTACAATTCACTGCTTACACACCAAAACCGAATAAAAAATTAAATTTCTCTTCAGCCCCCCTGCACCAATTTAACAATCCACAATCCAACATTAACCAAAAAAAATTCCAACAGTGCTGGAATACGTCGGGCCGAAATGGCGAACCTTCGTCGCCAACATGTCCATCGCCATGTTCTTCACCTTCGCCGCCTGCATCCTGCCCTGGATCGCCTACTACCTAGCCGACTGGCGCATGACCTGCATCGCCACATCCGTACCCCTGGTCCTCGCGGTGGCCACACCCTGGCTGGTGCCGGAAAGCGCGCGCTGGCTCGTAAGCCAAGGAAAGATCGACAAAGCTATGAAAATCCTGGCCAAATTCGAGCGCATCAACAAGACCAAAGTGCCCGATCAGGTCTACAAGGATTTTAAGGTGAGTTGGAGGGTTATTGGTTTTGGGATAAGGTGAGTGGCTGGTGTTAATTACGCGGTGGGGAGCTAGGCGTTTTTAGGTTGATTAATCCAGGTTCGTCGGGGAAAAAAATTGCGCAAAGAAAGAGGCGTGAGTCATGCCGTGAAGGATGAATTTAAGGATAGTTTAACGTTCGCAGTATACTCGCTGTTTCTCACCGTCAAAACAGTTTATCGTTTTCGCCGCCACGCTTTTGTTGTGTTTTATTATTCGCGAGAAGAGCCGAACTAGGCGACGCGCTCGGTAACGTTTCTACGAACGATCGGTACGCGTATATGAAAAACAAGTTGTTAAAAATTACATAAACCGATTTCGCAGGACACGTGTGCCAGAATTCAAAAGGAAGAGGAGGCTGACAAATCCTACTCCGTGATCGATCTCTTCCGCAGTCCGAGACTCCGGAACATCACCATTCTCTTGGTTGTAATCTGGTAAGGCCTCTCAAAAATTAAACATATAAGTTACTAGTCTAACTTAACTATTCTAAAAAATGAATTTTTTTACAGGATGGCTATTTCATTGGTGTTCGATGGTCACGTCCGGAACGTGGATAATTTAAGGTTGGATGTGTTCGTGACGTTCACGGTGGCTTCGGCCACGGAGCTGCCTGCGGATACTTTTCTCACTCTTGTGCTGGACCGATGGGGCAGGCGCTGGCTCGCCTGCGGATCTATGGTCATTTCCGGGATCTTCAGTGTTTGGGCTAGTCTTGTTTCTGATAGTAAGTTTTTTTTGGATTGTTGATAGTGTTATTTTTTGTATATTATGTGAGTGAAAGATTTTAGGATCATTTTACGATTGACGTTCTTAAGCTGGTGATATTGAAAAGTGAATTCGCTAAAAAATTAATAGAGACTTGTCTCTTTTTTTTAATACATTTGCCTGAAAACATAGCAGGCAAAGTTATTTTTGTAATAGTACGTGAATATTCAATTAAATCAATATAAAGCTCCAAATTAAGAATATAATAAATATATAAATCTAATTAATAAAAAAATATTCGAGAAATATTTTACTTTTCAAGTCTGCATGAAATTACCTGAAATAATTTTTAATTTAATAAGTATCAGACTCTTGACCTATTTAAATGTCTGATTGTGTAGATATTTTTAAGCGCAAGTACACTGACGTAAATACACGTTAAATTTAATATACACATACTGGAAGCAAAATTTTGAAAATGTCATGTATTATTTTCGTATGTTATGATTTATTACTAACGTATTTGGGCATTAATATTATTTTCGTGTACATATCAAAAACTTTGCTTCCAGTATATGAACATCAACTTTAATAAAAAAATAACAGTGCAACAACAAACAAATTTCAAATAATATAACATCTCACAAAATCGTAAAAAACCCATCAAAACCAAAACTCATCCCGCGAAATTCAACCAACCAAAAAAACTCCTCCCACTTCCAGACATCTACACGGCCTCTCTGGCAATCCTGGGCCGATTCTGCGTGAACATCTCGTACAACATCGGCCTGCAGTACGCCGCCGAGCTCCTGCCCACGGTCGTGCGCGCCCAGGGCGTAGCCCTCATCCACATAATGGGCTACGTGGCGAGCATAATCGCCCCCTTCGTCGTCTACCTGAGCGTCATCTCCGAGGTGCTGCCCCTGCTGGTGCTGGGCGTCCTGGGCGTGATCGGCGGCTTCCTGGCGCTCTTCCTGCCCGAGACGCTGGACAAGGAGCTGCCCCAGACGCTCCAGGACGGCGAGGAGTTCGGCAAGGATCAGGGAATCTGGGACATGCCCTGCTTGATGAAGTGAGTGTTGTCGTTAGGTTTTTGGGGGAAGGAGAGGTTAGAGGGAGGGTTGGCGCTGGGTTGGATGCGGTTGCAGGTGTGCGGGTAGGGAAGAGGTGGATCAGGAGTCGCTGGGTGTTTGAAAGTAGTAGAGAGGTTTCAAGCTTTAAAAAGTTGAATTAATCAAACATTCTGAGTGTTATAATACGCAATAGTAGTTTTTTGTGGGTTTTCTAAATTAATAATTCACACTTTTTACTAAAAGTGAAATTTACATTAACTATAATAATCGATAAGATTTTTAACTATGTGCAGATTAATAAACTCTTTTTAATCAAGTCCGTTTATGAGCATTAAATGAAAGGAAATGTTAAAGTAATGCAATGCTCTCAGAGAACAATGGCCAGAGAAACGAGTTAATTTCTTTACGAAGATAATTAAAGAAAAATAATGATGCATTTGTCCTTCGTATCCATACTTTGCGCAATTGCAACATTTACATAAATGTTCCAGATATCTCTGAGGATAACGGCACTTTAAGCGCTTAAAATTGTCTCTCGAAAAGTCAAACAGATCCTTTTTTATCTATATAAGCACAACTGAATAAACCGTTCTCTAAACAGCTCGATAATTGCATTTACGTAATATCCCCTTTCGCGGCAGTAATAATTAATACTAATTATGAATTACGTGCATCAATCCTTCTCAATGCTGACATCAACATAAATCGAATTAACGAACCGTTTCTTTAATTAGCTAAAGTCACAATTAACGAAAAAA
>JAPYZA010005561.1:0-12049 GCA_030522685.1 Eupelmus azureus
GTCTTGAAAAGGGGAGTAGAAAATCTCCCGAAACGTCGACTTAATAAATTTATCTAGTAACATCATTCGTTCGTCTAAGATCAATCTATCCAACATTTATAATTGATAATAGTTGCTTAATGTACTATTTCGGAAAAAGGCGTATGCTAAAACGAACTTACCCTCCGTCTTTCGAAAAAATTGTGTTCAATTCTCGGGAGAGAAAATGATATGAACCTAACATAATCTTTTCTATTCACTTCACTCGGAAATGTTCACAGGTTAATAGTACATTTCGATACGGGAGTGGAAGGTGATTATTTGTCTCGTGAAACGTTTTTCGCCCGAACAAAGAGAGGGTGAAAAGTCGAATGAGGCAAAAATCACCTTACGCAGCAGTATCGAACCGTATTTTATTTCACTAGAGCCGGAAAGACATCTTAAAGTTAGGATTTTGAGGTTAGAATGACATAAAAACTATTATTCTCACACCAGTATTGAAAAATAAAAAATCTAATTTTTCGCCACAGCGGGCCGAAAGCACAAATTTCACGTCTTAATCCCAAACTGAAAGTTAGTAAATTCGGTCTCGTTATAGCAAAAATAGTATACGCAAAGGATAGTATACGCATTTTATCGGCTAGCTAATTTTTTCCCGCCCTTGTTGTGTAATATACTAATTTAGAAGTTGCAAAGTAATTAATGAATAATCAAGATTACTTACTATTTTACAATAGTTTTAAGTCCTGTGGTAGTAGAATTGTAACTTTGATGTAAGGGTCACTACTGTGCAGAATGACTAAATGTTAGTAACTTTATTCACTTCTTATGAAATCTTTTGGTACTTAAATTATAAGTACGTTATAAGAATTTCTGTGTAGACTAACTATATATTAGTAACTTTATCTACTTTTATCCATACATTTATACGCTTAAAATGTTTTTCTTCCTGTGTGTAAAATTATTCTTTAGAAGTGTGTTTTTTCCTGTGTGCTTAATTATTCTTTAGAAATGTGTTTGTTCCTGTGTTCTCAATAATTCTTAGATAACATGAAAAGCTTGTTGATAACGTAGCTGATCAAATTTAAGAATAATTGAACTGTTACTTATTTTAAATTTACGGAGAATTCTTAAATTACTAAAAAATTTGATTAATTTATAAAGAATGATAGTGATATGAATGAAATAATCTTCTCTTTTGTGAAAAAATTATAAAGAGTATAAAAACACCATTTATGAATACATTGCAAATAAGTAAGTGAATGATTTATAATGAAATTCAGTTTCTATCTAAAAAATACAAACCATATGAATAGTGAAAGATAAACTTTGCATATGTCTGAATCTTAATAATGATTACTTTAATTTGATAACGCATATGACGAAATCAATTGATATATTTAATTGATTACTAGATAAAATGTTTCAAAGAAACCAATATAGAAAAAAAAAACAATGATGTATAAATTTAAATTTTTGTATGAATATTTTAAAAAAAATATTTTTAAATAAATTGGATAAGAAACAATATTTATGTACAAGTTTCTAATTGTAAAACGTAAAAAAGAACAATTTTGAAAAATGTAAATTTTTTATAAATTCAAAATTTTTAGGATTTTTAAAAATATATTTAATTTTATAGCCTTATTTTCAATTTTCTAAAAATTCACGAGCATATTCATCTTAATTCTACATAAAAATAATTATATTTTCGATTTATATAATTTAACAAGATAAAAAATTATTTTTATTTTAAAACTAAAAATAATTCATTCTATATCAAGTATTTGCGAATATTTTATTTGTAAGTATCTGTTAATATATATCAAATAATTAAAATCCAGAATATATATAATAGAATGATCATAATAGTTAAAGATATGTTAGCAAAATTATAGTGACTTTTATTAATATTTGGGACTGGGAAAAATCAGATAAGAGGGTGCAAATACCTTATACCCGTATTGGATTATTTGTATGTAATTGCACCATTTTTCGATATTTTTATGAGATTTTGTCAGACCTTTCCAATTGAGGTTGAAATGCACATGTGCTCAAAAGTAATGTATCATACATTTTTGATAAAAGTTGCTTTGTTATATATTAATAAATTTAAAAAAAAAACAATTTAAATAAAAATAATTTTAGAGGATAAAGAATACTTGCAAAGCCTGTCGCTATATACAGATGTAGAGTTTAAGTAGTATGAAAAAGATATAAAGAAGATCGAGGTAAAAGGATGGCATAAGCTTAGTACTCAGTTTTTAGTATTTCAAGTTCAGGTGGCGAAGAAGTTGTAAGTAAATTAGCAAGAGGAACAGAAATCGAACAGGAAAGAGAAAAATAGCGACTAGATATAGGTTGAAGGAGCAAGGGAAAGAGAAAAAATAGAGCAAACAAGAGAAAAATTAAAATTTTTAATCAATTTAAATTTGTTTTCTTTTATGTTGTATTCAAAATAATATTAATAATCCCCTTTATAAAAGATTGGGACGCTTTTCATTGTTAGCAGTTTAAAACTTTTGTGATTCGCTGATTAGTTAGTTGCGTTTGTTTTTTGGTGTATATTAGCAATTTTCAAATTTTACGCTGAAGACAGATTCGAGGTAAATGTAAACTAATCTCCGGTCGCGTAACGGCCGTTTAATCTAGTAATGTTATAAAGTTTTTAAATTTATCTTTCCAATATATTTTCAATGTTTACAAATAGTATTATAATAAATAAATAACAAAATATGGACAATATATTGTCCATTTATACAAAAAATTCATTTTTATGTTATTGGCATTATATTAAAAATATATTGCTATTGATTCGTACATTTTTATTTTGGAAAGTATGGATAATATATTGAAAAGATCCACTCAAAAAAATAGTTGCCAAGTACAACATATTAATTTTTTATATTTACGAATTGACTTTGACATAAAGGACCTAACGAATTAATTGGAAAAGGTTACAAAGTGTATTTTGTTAACAAATTTTGTATGTAAATCCGAGTTAAGTTAAGTTATTACAAAGTACTTTGTAATTGTTACAATTTTTTTTGTTATAAGTATCATAAGTATTCTTTAATTAAAAAAAAGTTTACGAAGTCCGAATAGTTGTCAATACAACACTTCCCTTATAAAGGTAACAAAATACTTCGTAGGAGCAACAAATTATATTTTAACCAAGTGCTAATTTGTTAGATTCACCAAGCACTTTTTTCAGTGTGTTGGATCGTGTTGCCTTGTCGGAAATATTGGTAATGTACTGGATGATTGTAGATCCAACATATTGTGAATATATTGATAACATACTATTAATATTAATATCTAATATATCAGAAATATATTGCCCACATTTTCGATTTTTATGTGGGTGTTTCTGTGAATTAGAACTCAGAGTCTTATTTTATCATACCTGATGCGAATTAAAAAAAGTTCAAAAATCGTTATTCTTGTGTAATCGTATTCTTTCAACCAGTACATCGTGAATTTTCGCAAACCGGCACGTAAATAGTTGCACGATTTTTTTATTTTTACTGTTCGTTTAGTGCGTAATCCTAATTTATATGGTGAGGCGACGTGCGCGTCTTGAGTAATATCGACAACTCGAGCAAGAAAGATTCAAGAAGAAAAAACGCTAATGATCTTTCATTTTTCTTGAGACCACTTCGCCGAGTCTCAGGCGTAAAGCTCGCTCAAGTAGCTATTGAAAAGGCAGATGCATGCGTGATCTTGCCAGTTAACTCGCGCGCTAATGCTTTGAGTTACGATGAATTTGCCTTGCGCATGTCGAAACGACGTCGACGTCTGCTGTGTGTGAAAAATTCATGATTCCTAGTGAAATAGTCGGTGTATGGTTAATTCAGGGAGAGGATTTATGAAGAATCATTAAAAAGTGGCTGTTATCTAAATCTGAAAGAGTGAAGTTCACTTATTCTATGAGCAGAATAAGTGATTTTTCAGTCTTTCAGATTTATATAGTGTAGTAGAGGTTTAATTTGAGTTTTAAGTAGAGAAATGCAATATTTCAGATAATTTAAAATATTTAAAGAATGTAAGAACAAGAGCTTTTGGAAGTTCCATGTAAGAAAGCACAAAAGTGGCCCATACTGGTACAGCCGAGGGTACAGCATTAATTGCCTACATGCCGGAATTGGCAATCGTTACTGGAACAATATTGATAGTTAGCTGGATTGCCAATACTCATCATTTTTTTATAATTAAACAACAAATATTATTGATGCCCTAAAAGAAAAACATTTAATCTAAATTGCGGCTCAAAACTCATACATATATGCGAATCAGTTACGAAATCATAAAATCCTCACGTGATTTACAAACGTATTTTAAAATTAAATTTTCGATTAAAATTGACTAAAATGTAAGGTTATTTTTCCCGTGACAGATGAGTGTTGGATATATTTCGAACAGAATAGTCAATTCTTGCATTTCCTTGGCATTTCTTACATGAGATTTAGTAAAAAAGTTGGCACCTCGAAAAAAATACAGAAAAGTATGAAAAGCCTAACAAATACTCATTAATCCATTTTTCACATTTCGTTTATATCCAAATTCTTAAGTTTTACGCCAGTACAGACGTGTCTTTACCAAAACTCAAGGCGGAAAAACGCGCCAGGCAGGGCGAGCTTATAAACGGAAACATGATCAACAGTTGTTGTCGGCGCGGAAAGCCGGAAATCTCTCCGATAAATTAGTTTTGCTCGTTTCGCCAAAGCGAACGCAGTGTCGCTAGATTGAAAAAAAAACGTAAGGTAAGAAATAAAGTTTCTGCTCCCTTAAGCTCGTCGACGTCGTCGTCGTCGAATCAAAAGTTTCGGCGGCGTTCCCGAGAATAGAAAGAAGTTCGTCGTCGAATAGAAAAGTCATTAAGAACTTGCTGCTAAAAATGGAACTGCGATACTTTCGGCGGCGATCGGCTTTAATGTGCGCGCGTCTCCTTCCGTGAGAAATGCAAACTTCGTGACGGGAAAGCTCGAACGGTGGCATTTTTTCATTTAAAGTCGATTCGCCCTGCAGCCCGCGGCTGTTTCCTGCGGTTTTGCTGGGAAGTCTGGAAATTGAGTATATCGAGAAATTTCCATTTTCAAAATGACCGTGAGTGGAGTTTCCGTTTGATTTCTGCCTTTGAAGTTCGTACGTATGGCGCGTATCAACTTGTGAATAAATTAAGGTAATTTGAGTAGTCAATCGAGTGGAAGATTTTTACGTAATTGAAATATTATGAAAGTGTTAAAAACATGTAATGTTCTTTTGTTTTCGATAAGTGTTTTTAGAATAATTATGTGTAAAAATTATGTACAATTATATTAATTAAAGGAAAAAGTATATTGCAAAGATTTGCGTTAAGTAGGGAAAACGTTTTATTTTATATTGTTTTGCTTATTTGGAAGTATTTAAAACAGCGTCTTAAGTTTAGAAGAATATAGATACGTTGTTGCAGAAAACGATAAATGGGACGACACAGTAGCGTTTTTTTTCTACGCCACATCAGCCGTACAATAAATATTAAGATTAATTAAAATTTTTCAATAAATTTACAAGTAGTTTCATTTTGTCTCGAAGATAAGAATGGCTGGCAATTATGCTTTCAAATACAGTATATAACAATATTAAACTATTATTGCAAATCACGCTTTCAAGATCTTATACAATAAATCCAGAGACAAGCAGCTCTGTAAATCCATTAAAAACTTGCCAACTTCAAAGTCGTATTCGTGTGATAAAAAAACAAGAGTCACAAAAAAACGCAAGAAAGAAAGAAAGCTCGGAGCCGCACGTATGAATTTCATAAATCAAGTTCAGATAAAGAATACGCGCGCAAGAGAGTTTTGAGCCGCAGCAAATAAATATTTTCAAGTTCTTCAAAAGTCCCTTGGGTGATCGACCCCAAGGACTGTCAGGATATCTCCGACTAAAACTAAGAGGTTTTTCTTCGCTGTTTATTTTCCTTTTTTTGCGGCTTGTGTCACAGAGATGACTCCGACATTTGCGGTATTGAATACCGGAATTCGAATGGAATGTGAGGCACAATCCAATGTGAACGCTTTGTATGGATTTTGACGGACAGTCGGGTATTCGCGTCAGCTGGGGTTTAACTGAGCTCTAACAAGGCTTTCAATTCAGGACGCGATCATGCTAGCAACGCTCTGATCAAAGTATATCGCATTCTTTATGCAGACATGTGCGTTTGTACCTCTGTTTGAGAGTTTTATATACAGTAATTTTAGTGAGAATCTTTGAAGCATAAATGGAAAGAGGAAAAATTACTTTGTTTCGCTATTTATTTAATTGGAAAAAGTTGTAGAATTTTTAAAATATAAAAATAAAGAACGTTTAGTTAGATAATATATAAAAACAACATATACTAAAAAAATTATGAGATCTTCTCTTTTAGATAGTCAGTGCTTTTTCATAATTTTGGTTGGAATACTGTGAAGCTTTATGCGGTGGAAAGTACAATGGAGCATGTTTTCCTTCACCCTTTTCGGACTTGGTTGCATTGCTCACTTTGTCTTTGTAACTTAAAATAAGGTCATGATACAAGCAGGGTTTGAGTTTTAAAGTAGTTTAAAAGCAGAGTCTTGAAAGCCGAAATTCGCGAAAGTCAAAAGCTGTCGTTGAATACAATTAAAACTTGTCTAAATTATTTGGATCTTGGCTAATTTAACAACGTTTAATTGTTTTTATTTAATTTTTTTATACTTTACTATATATATATTAAAGTGAAGTAAAAAATAATTTCATCAATAATAGATTTAAAAAAGCTTTTAGAAAGCTCTTCTAGAAGTAATTTCATTTGTTACTTAAATTGGTGTGAATAGAATTTTATTTTTTAGAGTTTGAAAAAAATTTTATATGTACTTACGAAAAGTTAATATTAAAAAAATTTTGAGATTATTTCCCACCATTTTCGATAATTTGTTAATTTGAAAAGTATATAACTTTGACTTTTAAAGACTCCAGTGTGTTTCCTAAAAGTTTTACTTCTTTAGATTTAATTATTTATTAAAACGTCAACATAATTAATTTAGTGGCATTAACGTATAAATTTATTTGATATTCTTAACGTAACATGGCAAATAAATTAAAAAGAGGATTTCATAAGGTTGACCCGAAAAATCTTTTTGAAATAGAAATTTCTATGATTTATGAATTTAGATAATAGCTTCGATGCTTTATTTGTACGTAAAATTTTAAAAGCAAATATTTAAATATCTGTCTTATTACTTTTGAATAGTATAAAGCATTGGCTCAGCGTTGAAACCTAAGCAATATATTATAAATTATTAAATTTAAATATTGCTTTTAAACTTTAATAAACTATCAAAAATAAAGGCTTTTGAAAATCTTTTATGCCTTGTTAAATCGCGTTAATTCTTACGCTGTTATTGTATAAGGAGACTCATATGATAATACACTTTCATAGCTGGAAGCACTCCAAAAGAGAATCTTAAAAATTATTAATAAATATTACTTCTCAGTTACAAAACTACTATTAATTAAAAAAACTTTTTTACTTAACTCATTATTATTTAATTACCAGGAAAGTAGACAATAATTAGTAAAACTTAAAATAAAAATATAATTTTATTAAAGATTAAGAAATCTAATAGTTATAAAAATAGTAAAAATGGATATAAGATACTTTAATTTACAACAAACTAATTTAAAAATACTAAACTTAAGAAAAAAAATCAGAAACAAATTGAAAGAATGGGTTATAACTGTTATTTAGTAAAATATATATTATAATGTGATGGAATATTTTTATGATACTCTAAATTTTTAAATATAATTGTAATAAGGTAATTTTAAATAGTGTGGAAGAATAAATTTATTTTTCTTTTTTAGTTTCAGCTTAGATGTAAATTAGTATCCGACTGATTTAGTCCAGCAAACTGATAACTCGGCAAAATTTAAATTTATCGGAAGTATGAATTAAGATGAAAAATTCATTTAGGTAGTTATATGCCCTTCTATTAGTTCCTTACTGATGAGTAAACTGTAGCTATTCATGAATGAAACACTTTTATTGGTAAGACATGAATGATTCATTGTTTTTATTTATTCGAAAAAAAATCAGAGATGTTTAACTTACACTTACATTACACTTTAGCTATTACATTTTATCTATTATCGCAAAAAATTGACTTTATCATTTGCAAGGAAAAATTAATGGATCACCCCAAAAAATTCCCAAAAAATTCCTCCTTTTGAACGGGTTCTAAGTTCTAATGTAATGGTAAAGTAGAAAGAAAAATATTAATTTAAAAGTGGATTTGTTTTTTAAAAACATTTAAAAAAAACTTCATCGCTATAGTCATTGCACCCTATTTAGTTATCATAGATGGAATAAGATAGTTCAAAGAAACCACGATGACGGTATGCTTACTGAGTATCAACGAATTTGCCTCTATTTTTTAAAACATAATTGAGTTTGAATAAAGCAGTTTTCATGTCGGAACAAACGTTTTTCCCTTCGTTCTCTATACGAGCTTTAAAAAAGTTCTAACTCCAGTTCTTCATCATTTTCTGCGTTCATCTCACGGAACTTCGTCATCGTTTTTTTTAAAAAAAAAGAGAAAAAACAAGTAATCCTCTAACTCGCATTTGCTTTCCAAGCAATTCTTCACATATATCTTTCACATATCCCATGCATTCTCATTAGCGAGCTTAAGCGTCAGAACGCTCTGATCCTGAGGCTAAGAACAAAATAAAGAAGTGCTCTCGTAAAACATCTACGTGGTGTGCTGTGGCCTTGAAACAATAGAAATTGCTCGAATCTGACTCATCGTACAGGCTGAAAAGCGTCATGAGTCAATTGTGTCACAAGTGCGACACGAATTGACACTGGTAAAAAAGCAACTGCTGGCGCGCGACAATGGAGTTTTGTGTACAGCTGCTCTGGAGCCACGGTGATACCAGCTACGGGATGCAAAAAGCTGAAATCAATGCCGCGAGCAGACCTTGGATTTGCACCGATATAATCGCTGGCCTTGGGAAGAGAAACGAAGGATCGCTTTAAAGATGGATGACTTGCGGCGAACTTTTTTCGCGAAAGCACAGTGTTTCTTTTTTTTTACTACGGATTGAAGAGACAGCGATTACAAAAGTGATTATAATGCTTTTTAAACGTTTTTTTCGATCGTTCGATGCTTATAATTGAAATTCACACTACAAATTAGCAAGCTTTGGTTTCAGGACACGGTGTGCATTTGAATGTTCAATGAGTCTGACTCATATCTATGATGTACGTCTAACGTGTGAATTTGCAACAACGCCTAATTATCAGAGGCGTCAGTACTGCACAATGAGTCAGTACTGTATGCGCGTTACAGCAGTGACGATGCCATCGCTGCACTGCTACAAATCGATTATGATGTCCTCCTTTCCCGACGACTGAACAACAAACTTGATTATTTACCGATGAACTCGACATTACCAAAGCTCGGCGTCAATTTCTCGGTAGATTAGATCTCGAATTATTTTATGAAGCATTCATGCATTTGCGAGATAATTCAATTTTCTTTGTACGGAAGTACAAGAGACGGATACTTTTCTACAAACGATAATTTCAAGCTAGTTATTTTAATTCCAAAATTCATCAGTTAAAATTAGTTCAAACTTATTACCTCTAAGAGAATTAATGCAATTCGGCTTTAATTACAAATCAAAACTCGCATTTCACGACTCAAAATGTCTCTTAAACCGAAAATTTATGTGATTGACAGCATAACATAATTAAAGGTCGTTTATCAAGTGTTGGGAGTTACTTCGACTTATGCAACTTCATTCTGTCAAAAGCACCCTCGTGAGTTCACTAAGTTTTATTCAAACAAACTGAAAGCTCACTTTGAATTCTTTTGAAATCAGTATTCACTGCGTGGCTAGCGAGGAACGACTGGTGTATAAAAACTTTAAGTCTCGAATAAATAATGCGAATACCTAAACCAGTCCTCAAGTTCCGTTTTAAAGAATCAGGAGTTACGCCCTGAGAATCACAGAACTCAAAGGTAATAGCGTTTGCTATCTAGTAATTTAAGAGCTTTAAGCAACCGACAAATTTCGCATCTGTCTATGAATCCTTAAATCAAAGCCAAAAGAAACAATTCATCTGCATGAATTGGGAAAATTTGCTCGGATGACGTTCGCGCCTGGGTCTCTACGTTCCCAGCTTGACGCGCGTCTATTTTCGCTCTCCCAAAATAAAGGAAGGAGCTTCTGTGAGCCACGCGCACGTGGGCGAACAGAACAGCAGCAGCGTCCGGCATATCCTGGCAACGATAGATCCACGTGGGACGTATTGTCACTGGGCTGGCGAAACCATCAAAGGCGGCTTCATCTCGTCCATTTATTCTTTTTTTATCCTCCAAATGTTCAATGCACTGACCACAGCCAACACACGGCAAGGAGTTATATTTGTATTTAATTTTCCTTATCATTCGCCCGGGTAACCGGCACGGTTCTGGTCCAAAAATTGACGGAAGCCATTGCTGGGCGAAAAAAAGAATTACTTCCGAGTCCCGGGCATGTATAGTGCGTCACGTACCTGTATATAGACAGAAAGTGAGCCTCGGCCGTGCGCGCACCGGCTCTCGAGAGCGATGAATGAATCGATCGCAGAAGCCAATCGGGGATTGAGTAAAGCTACGAGGACGCTCCCCCATTCATCTCCATTCCGACGATCTGCCGCGCACTATACGCTCACCCCTCTTGCTGGGTGCGAGCCCAGACGCGCGACGTAAAATTCCAGTGACGCAGAGCGGCGATTAATTAAGGCGACGCGCAGACGATATATTTTGCGCAAGACGCCTGGGGGTATCTACTGGTGCCTCTCTTTTTTCTTCTTCTATGCGACAAGGCGTGAGGAGAGGCTCGTGTACGTCAGCTGTGTAGAGCGTTGACGTCGCTTTTGATCGGCGATGGTAATTGTAGGCTTAATGCGTTAAGATCGGATGGACAAAGGATGAACGAGAAGTGAATGTTTTATTAATATTAATATACGCTCGGTGGATACTTGATGTTTGGAGTAAACAAGGTTAAGCTATTGTCGTGGGTTGCGCTAAGTGGTGTTTGTTGGATAGGAGTTATAAGAACGAGTTTTTAGGATTATAAAATATCTTTGTTTGGATCTTTTCTTTTGTATAGAGTCTAAAATAAGCAATAGTATGCGATCGCTATAGTCAAAAATACGTGACAATTTTCTTTCCCTACTAGAAGCACATCGGAGTATAAATTCAAGCGAATCATTGCCGTTGCCGTCGCGATATAAAGACGCAAAAAAAGCGTTTCACGAAGAATGACGAGCTCCACGGTCATAAAGGAGAACTCGCCGACGGCAAAGAACGTAAAAGGACAGTGAATGTCGTTGGGATACCCACGTCAGGGTGTACTTCAGCACGGCCCTTGCTCTTCATAAACGTGAGAAGATCGCGGCCCAGCTTTTTCCAGCAGCTTTTTTCTCTCTTGGATTTCCGAGCTTTCTATTCGATTTAGTTATAGTAGAGCTTGGTTAGATAAACATAATGGCTATAGTTTTGAAAATTAGGCTCAAGTTAGTGATGGGCGCTAACGCACATTTTCCTATTTGTTCATCTCACGTACTACGCGCACCTGCACATATATTTGTAGTTAATATATTAAATAACCTAAAATGTTAGGGATAATCAAAATCAGTTTCAGGTCATGGATCTTTATAAAACTATGGGGATCTTTTTGGTACCCCGTAACTAAAAGAGAGCCCAAGCCTTAAGGTCTAACGCTCAGTTATTTCGAAAATAGAACTACATCTCTTATTTTATGATGATACTGATTTTGGTGCACTTGACACCAAAATATTTTTCCACACTGCGCATTAAAACAAGCTTTCCGCACGTCGTGCAAAAAATGGTGTACGATACATGGGCGATAAAGTAATTTTAACCTCAAATAAACTTTCCACACTCGCTTCGCTCGTGCATAATAGTACATTTCGATACGGGTGTGGAAGGTGGTTATTTGCCTCGTGAGACGTTTTTCGCCCGAGCGAAGCAAGGGTGAAAAGTCGCACGAGGCAAAA
>JAPYZA010005562.1:0-13057 GCA_030522685.1 Eupelmus azureus
CTTAAAATAAGTACTGTAAACTAAAGGAATTTAAAATACACATATATTGCGAATTATATTGGTAAAACAGGACTAAAACTTAAACAGTGAATGAGTAAATAAAGTATTTTTGCAAGCCCTCTTAATTTGAAAATTTAAATATATTTCAACTAAAACTTTAGACAATTAGTATACAGTTTTCAAAAATCTATAATTAAGAACTAAATATTTAAGAAAATTTTAACAATAAAAAAATAAAATTATTTCTGTTATATTGTATAAATTCATGATATTAGTAACGGTCACACAATTTATGGTGAATTAAAAAAATAACTTACTCAACTTTTTTATTGATTATTTTTCTTCCATTTCTCGTACAACATCTAATTTGCACACAACTATGCTAACTAACTAAGAACAACTGGAAAATACGCTTAAGTATATTTAAAACATAAGTAGTTGATAACTATTATTATGTATGTACCATCAATTTACATGTATCGTAACCGTAATTCAAATTTTTTATATACAATCAAGGCTGATTAGATTATTTTACTTGTAGTTAAATTTTGCCAATTGTTATTAAAAATAGTTATTTTCTAAATAATTCTCAATAAAACCAATTAATTTAATAGATTAAAAAATTATTTCTTATTATCGTTTTAGATACACTAGATCATACGGTCGCTACCTAGCTGGAGATTAGGTTAATAATTACGGTTAGAATTGTCAACAAAAATAAAAAAAATAAATAAATAAAAGAACGCATCTTTTTCGTAAATCAGATAATGAATAAACTGTCAACAATGAAACACACATTAATTTTTTATAAAGGGAATCTTACAATAAATGCTTGCTTATTTTTAAATGCTTGCTTATTTTATTTATATTACAAGCTTTAAAGATTTTTATTTCGTGAAGTTCCAGAATAGGATTCTGATAATGTCAGATTACATATTATTAAAGCCAACGGCAACTGTAACGGACAGTACGGTACTCCACCTTAATAAGAACCAAGCTCTCGGTCCATTAAAAGAGTATAACAAAATGCGCGCGTGCTCAGTCCATCCTTCCCCTTAATTTCTCATCAACGGCCCATTAATTAAGCCCCCCCCCCCCCACCCCAGCCTCGCTAAGACTAAAAGTAATAAGCGCACTAGTCGGCAACGTCACCCAATCCAGCTTTGATCTACCGCCACCCCTACCATAAAAGTCACTCGTAAAATTACCTGGCCGCCGTAATCCCCCTTAATGAGTTTATTTACGCGAGCGGAGAGCTGGAGCTTTTCATTCGATATTCCACAATGCGAGCTTGCGCGCACTTTTGTTTCTCGGCGAACAATGAGAGAGAGAAAGAGAGAAAGAGAAGGCAGCTCTCTTTGTTTTTTATTTGCCCCGCGCTGCGAAAGGTGTTTTTGCCTGGCGCGCGCCGTTGTTATGCAGATCCAGCGGGTTGTTTTTGTTTTTGCGGGGGCGTGCGCGTGAAAGGGGCCTTTGCATCTGAAGAGGATTTTTCGATAAATTTATGTTTGGGTACTCGCGGCTCGCAATTTACGTGAGAGGTTTCCTCGGCTATTGTGCTTGTAGAAATTAGAAGCGCTTCGGTCTTTGCATGTTTTAATATTTATGAAATGTATTTCGCTGATTTTTAGAGGAGTAAGCCCCCGGGGGCTTCGAGATTTTGGATGCTTTTTTGCGGAAAATCGAACGCTTAGCGCGATCTCAAACTTTCTTTTCAATACGCTCGCTTGCAACATTACAAAACTCGCAGCGAACGCTCGATGTTTACAGCAGGCATATAAAAATCCTAATGCACGATGCCTCTCCCCAATTATTCATCAATTCCACGTATCCTTCTTCGCAGATAATTTTCGAAAAATATCACCTCCCGCGAAACGATCGGTAAACAGAAACCGATTTTCCGTTTACATCGAAATCGGCGCATTACGCAAAAACGCCAATAAAATTCAAGCGCGTGTCGACTTTAAACAGTTCGCTCCTCGTCGGTCCGTTCATCTTCGATGCGCTTTAACGGACTTGGAAACACGAACAAGGAGGCCTGGGCAGGGGAGCGCGCGAGTTTTAAAAGGTGGCAATCTTCGGCGCGTTAATGCGGCTTTACGAGGCGCCGTTAAAGCGGCGATCATATACTTTTCCGGAACAACGGCGCGTGGCTTGCATAAAAGCGCGTCGTTTTCGATTATAATGGGCCGCTTTGGAGAAAACGGCGATTGTTTTGGCGCGGCCTTTCTAAAGTGCGCCGCTGCTTTTTTCGGCTAATCGATTTCGTTATGGCCGAGAGAAGGAAATGTTTAGGATTGCGTTGATGGGCTTTTTTGAGAGTGAAGTCGCGTGTTATGAGACAAGTGCGTTGATGAATTGTGGAGGATCGGTGCTGAGGTATTGATTTTTTAGGAACGATTGTGATTTACGTTTTGATGCTTGGAATTTTGTTTCTGAGAATGTTTAACACGGTTGTTTTACTTGAATGGATATTTTATCTCAATAGAGTTTAATTGTTTGGGTGAAAAGGTAAGTTTTAGTGATACGATTATACTGATTTTCTGAATGAAAAAATGAATGTGGATGTTATTTCGTTTATTTCATTGTATAGTCAGTATTCTGGAAAACATGACGGATGGTTGCAGAGTTAAACGTTAGGTATCGTTTTGATAGCATCTAAAATTGATTATATATGATATTTGAACCCAAATTATTGCTTTGCCAGATTGAAAGTCTTAACCTATTCAAATTATAAAAAATACTATACCAAAGTCTAATCTTAATTATATTGAAACTAGGTACCAAATTGCTATATGAAAATTTTGAAAAATTACTTTTCTACCCATCCCCAAAAATCAAAAACTTTCACCAAGCATTATAACAAAAACCTTCCCACTCAACCCTATAATCTTTCCTTTCGTACGTTCGCTTTTTTCCCTACTCCTAAATCACAATCTCATCCTTCACCAGCTCATCCCACACTCAAATTAAATCAGCCGCGAAGACTTCGCACTCTTCAAACTGGCACAGAAACTATAATCGTCGCGCTGGTGATGGTAATTCGCCTTTTCAAACTAATAAAGCGTGACTATAAAATCTTCAACCAAACGAAGCGCGAAACAAAAACGAACAACAATTATCGTCGCGCGATTCTAACAATAAGACGCTGTAATTCAATCTTCAAAGTGAACTGGCAAACTTCAATCAGTCCCGTAATTTTGCGTGCCAGCTTACAATGTGCCGCGCGCGTAGCCGCACTACACGCGCACCATTAAGCTAAATGTTGTGTATGCGCCTGTACTAAAATTCGTGCGCAGATTGGATTTCCGCGCGGTCGCGCTGAAAATATGTTAATTAAATGTCTAATTGAGGATGGGCAAGGCTGAGCGCTGAGTATATTAAGTTTGCGGTTTTGCCGCTGTAATTTGTAAGAGATATTTCTGTTTGTCGTTTATAATAATCTGGGTGGAAGATTAAGCTGGGAGAAATGACGATTAAAGAAATAAAAGTTTAATTTTTGCTTTGTGGTGGTTTTACCCAGTGTATTTTATCGTGGCGGAAAGTAAGCTTACTCGTATTAAATGCTTGTGTAAGTTTTTTTATGAATGTTTTGTTTAAATGCAAAGAGTTAGATTAATTTTTTCCCAGTCAATTAGTTCTCCGTACATCGCTTAATTATATCAATTTTTTCATAAAAATATTTATATAAGAACTAGAACTCTAAGAAGTTGTTTATGTCTTTTTGTTTGAATAGTTTCTGGATATTATCAATTAAATTCATTATTTAACTCACGGATAAAATGTCAGTAAATTCTTACTTATCATAACACTGAGAAAAAAAAATGTAATGACTTAATAATTTAATTCATTGAAAGACTCAATTGAATAAATATTTTTTTTTTATTTAACAGTTTTAATATTATTAATAAAATTTGTATGGACACTGCTAAATTTTTGTACTATACAGTATCCACGTTCCAAAAAACCAATAACAATCTTTTCTCACCTAAGTTTCAATAACCCCTTACTCCAACAAAACACCCAAAACTTCATCCAAAATAATCCCACCACACACAAACCCCAGCAAAACCCGTAATCCCATCACAAATTCCTCAAGTTCCCATTCCTCAAAAAATTGAGCAAGTGCACCTACAAGCCCACATACACATCCAACACTGGAAGGCAAACACCGCCGCGCAGAGAACAATAGGATTACTCCCGAAAAGGAGCATCACGAAAGCGAATATATCCCGCCGCCGCCGCTTTTCGCAATCGGCCCACAGAAAATCCGAGAAGACCAGCCAAAAACGCAACTACGTATCTTTTATAATGGTCGCGTGCTCCTCGAGATTTGCTTGACGCCGAGGAAGTCTCTCTCCAGCCGCGCGGCAAAGTTCGGCCCGTGAATTTAGTAATTAGCGACGATTAAGAATTTCGAGAGGCCGAAGCGTTTGCGTATATTGCGCGATTCGCTGGTCAATTAAAGGAGCCCGGGTAATTAGCCGCTGGGCAGCTTTTTTTACTCGGGTATTATTTTCTCGAGATTGTACAATGCGATTTTGCGTTTTCGGCCCTGGCGTTTGAGATATTGGGAAAGACGGCCGTCGCTGAAAGTTTGTAGGGAAGCAGCGTTATTTCAATGTTTCTAAAGATATTCCTTGTAAACACTTTACCTGTTTGTAAACTTCAACGTAATCCTTCCAAAAATTAACAACACAAAATATATACTTATTAAGATAACTAAACTCTCCATCTCCTTACTTTCTACTCATTCCCAAACACACACAATCTTACAATAATTAAAAAGTTATATCACACAAAAGCCAGCGCGAAGCCTACACCTTCCAAAAAAAAAACCCTCGAACGAACTCTCCGAAGAAGCCAGCTCCCTTCAGCAGTCACCTTATCTCTACGAAAGTTCGAGAGCCCGCTCGCAGTGTCCCATTTCAACTTTAACGGAACTATCGATATATAGACGGCCAGTCAGCTCCCTAAACAGCGCGCCACTTGGCGCCCGTAAAGCGGCCCGTCATCCCCTGCACTCTCCATTTGCAAAAGCGTCGCAACTTTTCATCGGAGCGCTGCGAAAAACTTAGCGCTCGGCTTTGCTCCCAGATCCGCGCGCCGAACTTTTGCGCGGATCGTCTCGGCTTTTATTTTCCGGGCGTGACGGCAAATCGATTCGCTCCGGGCTTTGGAATGTACTGGGAGAAATTTTAGGGTTGAGTTTGGTGTTTTTTTGCTGATGTGGTTTTTTGGGGGAGTGATGATGCAAGGGTTTTGGGTAGGTTTTTTAATTTTTTGATTTAAATTTTAGTGATGAGAAAGTTGTTGTATTTATTCTTTTTCGAGTAGTGGTATAATCAAGATTAAACTATGGGATAAGTAGTAACTTTACTGTAATGAACGTTACGCTAATGAAAGAATCTACTTATTCATTTATTTGCAGAATAAATTTACAGATATTTATTTATTCTTACAGGCAATCCATGCGTAATTATGATTTACCTAAACTTTATCCCACCATATTAACAATCCACGCACCGATAACTAAACCATAAAAACCGGCAATAAAACTTTACAAATTACATCCTCAAATAATCGAAACGATTTTACATAACCGAACCATCCCAACAATCCCAGGCATCCTGCGATCCAAAACGAATTCCCCGCCGCGTTGCATAATCACAATAATTTCACGCTGATCATCCAAAGCAGCATCCGCACCGACAAACAAAACCTCACCTATACACACACCACCGGCCGTAATCGACAAAACAAACACCGATTACGATCGACACGAGGGAATAAAAAAAGAGGGGAATTTCTCCAAAGGGCATCGAGGCAGAAAATTAAACGTCATAATCGCTATCGGCTCGTGTAAACAATCGGCGATTCTTCTCCGAAGCGCTTCTCTCTTTCAATAGACGAAAGTAAAAGTTTTTCCGGCGCGCTGGGACACGTACCAGCTAATCGATGGGCGCAATAAAAGCCGAGCGCCCGCGATCGGCTTTTAATTAGAGCCGACAAACGTGCGCGCCGCGGCGCATATAATAAATATTTATCGAGCCGCGGAGCTGGAACTTTCCAACTCGGGTATGTATGGGAGAGTGGAGGGATTCTCTTTGGTGTCCTTTTGCCGACTGTTGGTTTCGTCGTATTGTCGCTCTGAATTTTCGCGGGATTTTTTAGCGGGTGGTGGAGAAGTGGTTTTGTTGGATTGGATTAGTTTTGGATTGTTTGGAAGAGTTTTAGTGATGTAATGTGGTTTATTAATGTTGGGTGTTGGGGTAGCCTGTTTGATATGTTAAGAATTTAATTAAAAATTTATCATTTTACAATATCTAATGTAAAATTGTTTATGTATTACAGCAATTTATTGTTTATTTTATCCGGTGCCAATATTGGAACGATGATATTATAGAAAATCGATAGACAACGCTAAATTATAAACTTACCCTTCAATAATGCACAAATATCGTGACAATCTACTAAAACACAAATTCCACGTTAAATTATCATCATAAATTCAACAAACCGAAACCCTCGCCTTCGATAATCCCAAAAACAAATACAGTAACAATACTCAAAGCTAGAAAGTCGACAAATCACAATACCTCCAATCCACTCGTCCACATCTTCCCTCAAAACTAGATCGACCTTCCAGCAGACAGCAACTTTCGCGAGCGTCTCGCGATATTAAAGATCGCTTCAATTATCGCTTATATCGGAATCCATCCCACGTGCGATCTCCCCAGCGAGAACAATAATCCATTCAATTACAATCCTAAATGCAAAAGGAAGATGCATTTCCTCGAGGAGAGACAGTATCGGATCGATCGGAGAGGGCCGCGTTTCGTGCAGCCTCTCATATTTTTTTTGTTTAAGGAAAGAGCTTACGTGTCACGGCGAGATATGTATAACGAAGGCTGCATTGTTTCGCGCGTGAGGGAGATGCGCCGCTGGAGATGTGCCGTCACGCGCGAGCTGAGGGTAATGGCTCGGTAATGGGATTGGATTCAATGGCGTGGCGGCGACTTTCTTCGCGGTGTTGGGTCCGATGTGCTGGGTTGGATTGTTTAGGAGTGACTTTGTTTGGTGGGGGTGCGGGTGGTTTGGTGGATTTTTGGGTTTGAAGTGGGAATTGGGTTTTTGGTTTGGTTGTGAACAGGGTTTTGTTTTGATTGATGTATGCGTAAATTGATGTTGGGTATAATTTTCGTTGATTCATTGCTTCGAAAATGCTTTGACGTGTGTAGGTGATAATAATAAACGTAAATAGTTCGTAAGTGCGTATTACAGTAAAATTTGAAATAAGTGCCTGAATGATTTCTTCATTCGAAGATTTATCATAAGTTAATGACATGTGTTATAAATATTATTCTGTGTCTCATTTGTATGATTGGCTATACTTATTATAATTTATGAGCAATAACTGCTAATTGAAAAAAATTATTACTTCATATATAGATGCGCTTTCTACTACCAATCATCGACTTTTTTGTCACTCGTAATATACCGACGACTCTGTAAAAACAAGAATGATTATACCAATCAATTATTTAAAAAACCTACTGTGACATAATACCATTCTGCCCATAAACAGCGATTCTGAACTCAGTTTTACGATGGGGACAACGTATTTAGAAACACAGAAATATCATCCTCAATCATTTTTTTATTTTCAAAACAATCTTTCGAGAAGTTCACTCCAAACCAAGATCAAATACTAAAACATTCCTCATTCAAACAATTAATAAATACAAACATCTGCCAACAAACACACTAAAACAGCGTACCACACTTAACAATCAGAAACTCCAGAAAACAACTTCAAAACACTCCATTCCCCAGTACAATCCACCCTCCTTCCCTATTCCACCACCGAACCCCCATCAAAACCTCACCAAACTACCCCCAATTATTCATCATCCCCCTCCACATCCAGCTTCTCGTTAGCCATCCGCTTTCCACGTCTCAACCTCGCGCTTATTAACCTACCCACCCGGCCTCTACACACTCAATCGGCTATTTCAGCCTCCAGCAGGCCACTGCATATACACAGGTTCGATTTCGCGCGCGGCAATACGCAAGTATTAGCTCGCGCACGAGTGTATAGGCGCGCGTGCGCAGCCGCCCGAGTGTGTTTACACGAGCGCGTTCAAACAGAAGCTTAATGCTTCGAGAGTTCGGAGACGCATTAAATAATGATTTCTTGATAGCGAGGTAAGCTCGAAAGTGAAACGCGGAGAGACGCTGGAAGGAAGCGGTTCCTGTATCTGCGTGCTATGACAATAATCTACGGATTTATGTAATTGCTCGTCTGAGCGGATGGATTTTCGTTTAAACGTTTCAAAACTTTTGCTATCATCGGGCGCACACTTGACTTTTCAGAGGCACGAGCGCGACTGCTTACGAAATAAAAGATTTCCGACGATACGGCCGGCATTTAGACTCTTTAGTATGAAACGACACCGGTAATGCGGCTGTGTTAAAAGATTAGATAAGTAGTAACGGCCGGAGCTACTCAGACGGCGGGTATAGTATACGAGTGTGCGTACTCGTATTGCACGTTTAATAATCTACGTAAATATAATACGCGTATGCGAGTTTTGCTATTATATACGGAACTTTTCACTTTTATTCGTGATTTCACCCCAGGGCGACGCGCCGATAATGCATTTTTCCAATTTCCGTTTCTCAAGCTACGAGCGATCGCGGCTCGAGATTCCGCGCTGGTTTCTTCAAAAGCTTTGACATCCTTACGTCCTCGTGTGTATTCGACTTTATCTGCACGTACTAGGAAACCCTCACACACACACACACACACACACACACACGCACACATACATGCACACACACACACATGCACACACACACACACACGCACACACACACATGCACACACACACGCACATGCACACACATACATGCATACACACACATGCACACACACACACACACAAACCCCAACATAAAAATAAACGAACGTAGCAGCTCAATAAAAAAAGCAGCAACACGATGCATCGGTCCCGCTACCTCCGCACTACCTGTAAACACGTATACCCATCCACTAGTATAGAAGCGCGCGATCCCTCTATATATTCGCTCAGCGAGAGAGATCACTCTCTCGCTCGATCGAGCGCCGCGCATGAGTCACCTACATACATACCGAGCCGAGCGAGCCCGCAAGCCTGCGGAGAGCGGCGCCGCTGACCTCCGAGAGGTTAATGGCTCAACGGCGCGAGAGATGCTCGCCGGAGATGCGCTGCTCTCTTTGCCTGAGCCGAGCCGCGCGCACAGCTACGGATATACGTATCGGCCGAGCATCGCGCGCTCTGGCCTCCAGGCCGTTTCGTAATGGAATTCCGATTTATTTGAAAAATTGCCGGTTTCATGGTTAGAGGGGCTTTGAGGAGAGATGACGGAGGTAGTGCGTTTCACGCGGGGATGCGTGGATTCTGGAGAGAGCGAGTGGGAACTGATTGGATTTGGGCGATTTTTGCGAGTGGCTTGGGAAGGTGGATTGAGCGATCTCGCGCCGGACGAGAAACTGAGGCCGAACGCTGGATATTAGAAAAGGGAAACGCCAATCAGGCGTGTAGCTGCTCGCTGAGTAGCTCGTCGTTAAAGTAACATTCTCACGGGGCGAAAATCGTTAAATTCATTTCCGATTAGCATTCCCCGGGTATAAGCTGCCAATCTCCCAAACGGATGGCCAGGCCGAGACAATAGCCACTAAAGCCGCGGCTCTCGATCCACACGTGAATCTCTAATATTTTATCCGCGCAATATATACAAGCCGCAGCTTCGCTCGCGGCTCGCCGACACCTATATAGCTCTCTCGAAAATCGCGGCATCGCGTTTTCTCTCCGCCCGCAGAGAAAACTCCTCGCGCGATATTTCAATCTCCTATCGGACACTCGCATCCGAGAGACGTGTTCCTGAGGCACGGCTGGGAAGGTCAACGCGTTTATAAATCCATCGGAATATCGATCTGGCGGTTGATCGTAATCGAGCGGCCGAAGCGAATCGCGAGTTTTCTCCGTGGCGGCGTGGATTTATAGAGGAGAGAGAGAGAGGGTTTCGAGAAAATTTTTCGCGATTTATTCAAAATGGAGTGGACGATTGCGAGGGGGTGGGTTGGATGGGATTTTCGCTGGTCGCTGAAATTTGCGAGGGGATTCAAGGAGTTCGGGGCTGGATCAGGGGATTTGTGGAGGGGATTTTTGGGGTGGATTTTTTCGGCGGTTTGGGATAGTTTGTCGATTGTGAGGTGGGTAGGCGGTTGGAAATTTGAGCGTTTTTATTAGCTTTTTTTGGGATGATGAAGGATGGGTTTAAGGGGTTTTATTGGTAGGATTTTTTGTTTGTGGTCGAAAGTTAATTATGGATGGAACTGAATATGTTAGATTATTGGCACAATAATGAATGAAATTTATAATTTATTAATATTGATTGAGCAAATATTATATTCAATCTCGAATAAAATATTTAAATCTTATTTCTGCCAAAACTTTTTTTATTTATTATACCGTCAGTTATTAATAAAAACCGGCCAAATAACAATTTTCTTTGAATTGAAAAACTAAAGATTCTGTACATTAAAATTTATTCGTCTACTCATGTAAAGCAACAATTTAATAATGTAAGAAGGCTACTTTTTACTCTTCCTTTCACATATTGAAATATTACAGCCCCTTTAACGTATCTCGCTCCCAGCACGGAATTATTTACAGCTCTTACATACAGCTGCTGCAGTCTTATTCATGACAGTATATCACCCCTTATAGTTTCGCCTTCCCAAAAGACATAAAGAAATAATGAAATACGTATTCCTCCACGCTCCAACCCCATCCATCCCCCAGCCACTCCATTTCCCCAAACCAACTCCTCCTCACAAATCCAAGCCCAAAACTCCAAACGCTACGATTGCACAGCTTCCTTCCTCGCCTATCTCCCGAACCCTAATCTCCTGGCGCGACTCTAGCAGCCTATAGAAAAGCCGGCTCCGATCGCCGAGCAAAAAGTATAAAGCCAGCTCCTCATAATGCACACCAGCCGAGCCGCTCCGGCTTTTTGTCACGATTCCGCATTAAGAGAGGAAGCCAGCGTTTAGCCGAACGCAGATATAAATCGAGAAAGAGCGAGGCTCGCTGCCCCCTCCTTCTATACTTACATTCCCGGCGCGATCGAAGAGCGGCTTCCTTTTTTCCTTCGCGCGGCGGAGATGAAAGTCCGCGACGAGAGTAAAAGGATACCTCGGCCCTTTCGCTCGCTCTTATCGCTCTCGTGTATATATGTATGTTTTTTTTTTTCATAGGACGGGATCGCGCTTATCGCGATGCTTTGTTATCCTATGTATACTGGGCGCATTGTTTTAGTGAGCGCGAGTTTTTACTTTTGTAATATTTGCAAATCATGCCGGCGTTACCGAGCTTTTAGCCTCTTTGTGGATTGTGTTTGCGCGCCCGTGCTTTAGATGAGGTCGGATTAAAATTCGGGTTGTGTATACGGTTTTTCCAGAGAGAACAATTTTTCAGACGGATTCTCCTTTTTTCTCGCCGCTCGGCCGAGTGCATTAGACTTTCTCTGGCTTTTTCAGGCGGCCTAATGCCTGTACTCTTGCTCGTATTACATTGACTCCGAAGAGAAAGGTCGTAATATTTATATCGAACCGTTTGACGTAAGAGCCGGCGCTTTTAGTTTTCGAGTTAATTGTCAATTCGACATCTTGCATTTCGAGATTATAGCTCCTTCCGCGCACGCGGCCGCGTAAAAAGTGAAAATACCGATGCTCGTAATTACACGAGCACTCGATGTGCTACACACGGCTCTTACTCCTCGGCTAAACTATATTCCGTCCCGCTGCGCTCTCGGCAAACTCCATTATACTATTTACTCTCCTTTTTCAAAGCCTACTCAGTGACACCTTAAAATTTCTCGGATCTCCCTAATTAAAACCAATCGCAATTAACCCTAATTTCACGAGGCAGACGATATACCGCGTACGCATTTCTCATAGCGGACCTCCGTTACTTTTATCAGTTCCTCTTGTAAAGAGCGCTTCGAGCGGCGCGGAGAGTGACACGTTCTCCCACGCTCCGGCTGTAGCGATCAGGAGGAAGCTAGCGCGATCGCGTTATGTAGCCTAGAGGCGCCGGGGAAGATGCACGCTTTCCGATGCTTATAGCCGTAAACAACGGCGCGGCTCTCTTTATTTTTTGCCTCGGATCGGGGAGATGGAAAAAATGCGGGATATTGATTCGGGGGGGATGTGAAAGCGGCTACTTTAAGCGATGGTTCTCTGGCCGATCGCGATCGTTTCTTATATTTAAATGTTGCCGAGGAGATGGCGAGGATGATTCGGGGCGAATGTTTATATAGAGTACGGTTCGGGCAGTTTTGTAATGGTGAAACGAGATGGATGTTTATTGTTGGGAAGCTGCGGTGATGGTGGTTAGAGTGGTTGTTTGTTGAGGAAATGGATGGGTAAGGAATTTTTAGGATTGAAGTGAGGAAATTTTAATATATGTTGAAGTTAGGGATTTGTTAGCGTGTGAGCTATGTTGAGTTAGCAGCCAGATAGAGAGGTAGATGATATGGGAAAAAACGGTGTACTAAAAATTACCATGCACTTTACCAACGAAAGGGCAAAGTTGCGAGTAAGAGAAAAATTACTGATTTTTACTAATTTTACTACAATTACGGTGAGATTTACTAATATTGCACTCTAAACTCAAAAGTGCGAAATCTGGAAGTAAAAAGTTTAAAACTTACATTTTAATCTTTATAAAAGTTTAAAATGTAGGTTTTAATCCTTAAAGTGCAATATATTATAGATATTACAGCAACGTAACTGTAATAATATTATATAGACGAATATAACATAAATCTATAATAATATTGTTAAAATACTGATAAGATATTGCAATGTATTATTATTATTGTAGCAAAATGGCGCTAAAGTTTTAGCAATATTTCACAGGTGTTATACAAAATACTGCATTAATATTGTATCAATATTGTGTTAATATTGTAGCAATATTATAGCAACATTGTAACAATATTGTGT
>JAPYZA010005563.1:4342-16388 GCA_030522685.1 Eupelmus azureus
AGAAAAACCGCCACCACAGATACCCGAATACATCGGATTCTCCGTATAACCGCAAGGAAGCGCTGAAATATGCGGTCCCGCGCAGCGTGAAATAATATCAGAAAGTACGTATCTGGACGCATGAATCATCTGACCACTATATCCTGCAGCTCGTTACCCCCGCGCGGAAAACGAACGAATGGATTGGCCGGGCTAGCGCGCTCCGGCCGGCCCGTAACTACTGGATCGTTAAACGAAAACGTATTGGTTAAAATTCAAACTTTTTTTTCCGTGCAAAACCACACTGCCTCGTTTTAGAATCTCTCGAATCGAGAGTGTTGCTGTTGCTCTCTCCATTATCAAGCGCTATTTTTCGCCCTGACAATTATAGTTTGCGAGAGGCGAGATTGTTTAAAAACCGTTTTGTCTTCGTTGCGTTTTTTTCGCGGAAAAGGAAAATGAATGACCCTTTGCGTTTTGCTTTATTCCGGGGGAAAAAAAGGCTTTGCCGGGCAAAGTGCATTCAATCAAGGTATCGCTCTGTTTTTTTCTCCCCCGCTTGTTGTTATTTTCAATCGAGCCGAATATGGAGTGCCATTTAGCTGGGAAATTTGCTTTTTAAGATAAAAACTCTTTGTCCGGCTGACGCGCGGCCAGTTTCGTATATCACCGGGCCGCGCGAACGGCGCCGCGGCGGATGTAGTTTATTGTAACGAGCCACCTTTGTCAGTTTTTATAAGAGTTACGTAGCGCGGGAGTTTTTTGAGCGGCAAAAATAGACTTTATCGACGTAAAATCGATAAGTATTCTGCGTGAGACTGCAGTTTATTGAGTCAATTAATTTTTCGTTGCCTTCTTCTTTTTTTGAAATTCAAAGCAATACGTAAACAGGTTCAACGAGGAGGAGAAGAAAAAAAATTGAAGATAAAGTAAATACTTTTTAAGAATGCACTTCGTAATTGTATTTTAATGAGCGTAGTTACGAACTGTCGGAGCATAAAACTTATCGCCCTGAAATTGTTCGCCTTTAAAAGAGAAACAATAGTCTCGCAAATTAAGTTTATTTATTTCTTTATCCATTGTAAGAGATACTTTCTATTGTTACTATGCGATTCGTCTCCCGAGATTTAATAAGGTATTAATTTCTTTTGTTACATTTTTTATTATGGACACTATTTTATTACATAATTTATTATATAATGATTCTTTTCTCATTACTGACGAGAACTGACTTATTTATCTTTTTTTTTCACAGCTATTAAGTAAGCTGTGAATTAATTCAACATAGTACAATACAAAAATATCCAGTAGAAAATTCAAATATAAAAAACATTACGTTATATAAGATATGATACAGACTGGGATGCACATAAATAATTACAATAATTACAATATCGAGGAATTTATTCCAAGCAAATAATAATTAAAATTTCAATCTATAATTATTCAGCTTTTTTATTAATAATTAAATTTTAAGAAATTTTTAAATACATTGTTTAATTATTAATTTAAAATATTGATATATTAAGATACACATTCAAATTATTTCTTGTTTTTAGTTAATTATTTACAACATCAGATATAAAAAGTTATAAAAATTATTGAGTTCTTGACTTCTCTTTTTAACATTAAGAAAATTTAGGTTATAGTAGTAAAATTGTTTACTTGCAGTAATATAAAACATTGTTTTCTATTGGACTCTTTGAATATTAAATAAAGTTCAGTTCCATGAATCCAAAATTGATCTTAAAAAGTATACATATTCTCTCCTCATAGCTTTACTTTACTACGAAGATGCTTCAGGTTAATACAATATAAAAATCTTGGGATTTTCTTTTGCGGAATATTGGAAAATTTTTGTGAATCTCAAACACATAACTTTATTTGTAAGCAGCTTACTTTCCTTTCCCTCCGGTAAAAATCAACTCTGCATATTCCGCAAATTCAAAATACTCTACATAATTTTACAATTCCAAATAAAGTCTGACATTCAAATCCATCCCTAATACAATCAGCTTAGCTGCGAAACAGCAACTCAACCAGCCTAAGAATTTCAGACTCTCTATCTCCAACTATTTCAAAGTCGAATGCCACAGAGAAGCAGCGAAAGCAAAGCTCATAATCAACAAGACAGCCGCGACCCCAATACTCCACTCAGCTCTCACCTCCACGTCCCTTATATACGTACATACCTTCTCAAAGCAGCCGTAACCATAAATACACGCGGTGTCTTTGAAAGTTTTCCAATCTCCTTGACGCGCCGAAGAAACAGGCTCGAGCTTTCGGCGCGCGTCGAAGAGTGATGCGCTCGCTTTGTCGGCCGCAGCTCTCCTAATATACTCGCGGCGCATATCGTACGAAAGTACGGAAAAAGTGCAAAGCTGCTGCCGCGGCGTGTTTTTCGTGAGGGCATTTTTCTCGCGCCCGGCCCAGCAGCTAGTATATACTCTAGCAGACGAATTACTGCGCGGGCGCATCCCTTGAATTTCGACTCGAAGCTTTATTGAAAGCGCGCCGGCTGGGAAGCTCACTTTTTTTTTCGGAGAAGTTTTTTTTTCGTCGCTAATTTGGTTTGTTGAGGAAATGAGTTTTTTTAAAGGGCTGGAATTTTTGCGAATGCCTGGCTTTGTTTTCGGGTGGATGGTGTGTTTGGAGTTTTTAATTTTGGAATAGAGTTTAGATTTCATTATTTTTAAAAGACTTGTCCGTGACGTTTTTTCTTTTGCTTTTAGAAAGTTGCTGATGGGAGGGAAAAATGTATTCTGTACTGTGTCCTCAGCTTTATTTTAATTCCCGTGTAATATTATCAGTATTAAAGTTATTCGGAAATAATATATTAAATCGATATTGGAGATTTTAAAAATTGGAAGTTTTAAATGCTTACCTCGAATTTATAAAGTTCAGTGAAATGTGTAAAATTAAACCGGTAAAATGCCTTAAATATCGAACACAATTTAAATAATTTTAATGTAACAGAGGTAAAAATAAAAACAATAATAATTTAATAATAATAATTAATAACCTTATCCAACCTCTATTTTACAGCACACCCAACATTAACATCCTCCCCCAACATTTTTCCTCCACTTTGCACATCGCTCAACCTTCGTTTCTCACCATCCCACCCACACCCATCGCACCATAAACCCTCCCCGCCCTCATCCAACTCACTTAACCACCTCTCACCCAGCTCCACACCATCAAACCCTCGACATCGCCCATAATACCCTCTCCCCCTTAAAGAAAGAGCGAACGCCGTCGCGCATAACTCCGGCACGCACGCGCCTCGTATCTATCACTTACCGCGTGCTGGTGCTCCATCTTAGCCACGTAGGGCTCGGCTGGCGTGGCAAAGTTGACGCTCCTCGGCTGCTGCTGCAGCTCCCTGACCCTCTGCTGCTGTCTGCCGCGCGGGCTCGCGTAATTCTCGAGACGGATGTCGTCGACGTGGTGTATCTGGATCTCCGGGGTGGGCAGCCTGAAGCCGCCTCCTCCGCTGGCCTCGCTCACGTAGTCGCGAGCGTCGATGCCCACGGCTACGCCCCTGGGCTCCGGGTAGAGCTGCTCGCACGCCCCCCGGAGAAGTAGACCGCCCGGGAGGCTGTTGGTGGCCGCCGCCATGGACGAGGACGAGGACAGCTCCTTCTCCAGTTCTCTGTCTTTCGAGCGGACTGAGAGTTTAGGGGGTTATAGCTGGCTGGTTGTTTCTAAGGGGGCTGGGGCTTTGGTTGTATTTGGTTTTTAAAAATTTTTACGAATTCTGAGAAATTTAGGAAATTTTAGTTAATTTAACTAATTTTGCCATAGTAAAATTAAATTCTGTAAGTAATGTAAACGTCAAGTTAAATACTTCTTTCGTAGCAGTGTCTCTTTTTTTGGAAATTTTCAATTAGGTACATGTAGGGAAGATTCAAATCGTCGCTTATTAGTTTTGGCAAACTTCTGCCTGGTGATTTTGCGAACGCGCCCGTTTAAAGTTTCGAAATGCACCGGTCACGTGCGCTCGGTTTATCTATAGCTCTGTGAAGCTTTTCAATTCCGCATACCAAATGCTGCAGGGAAATGTTATTCGAACTTCAGTCTAAGATTATGGATATTTTGGCTTACAAAGAAAAAGGCAGAAGTCAAATTTAAACTCTCCTTTTACAATTTATTCTATTTATTTTTGGAAAAGTTTTAAAGGATCCGGTGTAGACGTAAAGTTTTCAATTAAGTAAATTAAGTAGAACGAGTCGCGTATTGCCAGACAAAGTTTAATTGTATGAACTAGAGTAGTGCGATTTGTATTTTTTTGCTTTTTGTATCAGATTGAACAGAGCTTTCGATGTTTGAATTTTTTTTGAACCTTTGAAAATGTTTGAACAATAACATCGACGTTTTATTTTACATTCGTTAAATATTTTATAAATATTGTTCAACTGGCTTTACATATTCGATATTCTCTCATTGAAAGACTGGCATTACAGTCGATTTCGACAATGAAAAAATCCCTACTGTAATAAACGGGATCGTCGATAATGCTCGTTATAACTTCGAAAACCCAATTTAATCTCTGGACTATGAAAAATAAATTTATTTTCCAATAAATTGGAATGATGTTCGATTTCAAGTGTACACGCACCATTTTGAAAGAATCTACAAATCCATGTTTAATAGAAATTCCCGAAAAAAATTTAATCAAAGCTTTATGTACTTAGTAACCATAAAAGAAATATCATTTAAAAGTTGAAAGGATACATTAATAGCTTTTACTTGGCGAAGGGAGAGAAAGAGAAAGAGAGAGAGAGAGAGAGAGAGAGAGAGAGAGAGAGAGAGAGGAAGAAAAAAGAGTCAAACCAAAAAAAATATTATAAGTAGTTAAAAACCTACTAGGGATACCAATGTAGGTCATACGCGCGCTTTCAGCCCTCTCCGAACTTTAATATAGTATTAGATCTAAGGAATTCAATGAAAAGATCAAAGGTAATATGCAGTCGTGCTTTGGTGGCGTAAGGAGTAGAGCTGCACAGAAGGGTGATGGATGGCTTTTGTTGTCAGGTGTCGTATTGTTTTCTTGGAATTCAACTTGTCGAGGCTATATTACAAATCCAAATGTTTTAAATTAAACACGTAAGTGTGTAGCCACCCATTTAAATACATGGTCACGATTTTTACACACTTCAAAGTATTTTAAAATCGTGACCATGTATTTAAATGGGAGGAACACACTTACGCGTTTAATTTAAAACACTTGGATTAGCAGCGATGCACATTCCTTTACGCTCAAATTTAATTAACTTTTTGTCAGCCTCTTAAATAATTTACATAATAAACAAAGAAGGAAATTTACGTTGGAATGATTGAGAAACTATAAATTACTGTGGATTTGATGATAAGATAGCTACCTTTCTCTTTGTACACATGTCTGGATATTCACCTTTAACATTACTCCAGAAGCTCCTCTTTATTCTCCTCCCGTAAACTATCAAATATCTCCTATATAACATTCAAGAGTAATTTTCTCTCTCCTCTACCATTTACAAACACACGCAGTTACTCGCTAATGCTTGTTTAATTTCCAGAGCGCATCTTTTCAACTAGCGACCGGTGCATAACGCGCCTGTTTATCTCTTTGCGAGATCCGAGCAAAAAAAAAAAAAAAAAGACTGGGAATGTATACACACCTTTGGTCGGCTCGGAGGCACACTCGTCGTCGGATTCCATCTGACGTTTTAATTTGTGAAGAGCCGGGGCGACGACCAGCACCTCGCCGCTCATCACGTACATCGCCAGAATTATGAATCCCTGGGAAAAGAAGAAAAGAGGGTAAGGAGGAAGGATCTGACTTAAATACTAGCTGTTTCTCGTCTCGACGTGGCTATAGCGTTGAGAAAGTGATGGTTTAAAGTAGAATAGTTTGAGTATGGTGAGGATTGTTTAATGTTAAAATTTTATAACCATTTGCGAGCGGTTCGAGTTTTACGGCGGTTGCCGTATTTTCTTATGACAAATATAATCTTCTTTTTTTCGGATGCTCAGCGATATCGTGGATTTTAAAAGAGAATGCGCTTTTAAGGCTCTTATTTCTTTACGCTCTATAAAATTCCTTTCTGCCAGAATGTATGCGCTTTTATATATATTTTCGAGTGGAGTACAGCTCCAGATTCATCTTCTTTACCAGGTAAATAAAGATAAAACTGCGACGAGTGCGGGTCACGAAATAATGCCATCAATCCTTTTGTAAAAATATATTTGCACGTGGGTAAGAGCGCGAGCACGCACGCCGCTGAAATGGTTGTCTAGAGCTATTTTCGGAACAATAGATCCTGCTGTGTGTTATTTTTTTAAATTTGTATGTATAGTGTGATATTCAGGTTCATTTGACGGTGGGATGAATATCGATAATTTTGAAATTTACATTTTATTTATTTCTCGGAAAATACAAGTTTTATTCAAATAATGTTTTTTATAGGTAGATTGTGTTATGATAAATAAAAAATTATATCAATCAGTATTATATGAATTTTTAATTTAAAAATACGTTTGTATTTTATAAAATATTGATGAACCGAAACCCTTTTCTTTTTTTAATAGTATTTTGGAGTTATACGTGCAGTATTGAATTCAAACATCAGTGTATAAATATAAAATTCTGAATTACAATTTATTATTTTTGCGGGAAAGAGAAATTTAAACAATTACTCACAATACTTTTTAAAATATGTTTACATTGTTATATCGATAAATTATATATTATTACAATAAAATTATCTCTGTGTAAAATTATCTGTGAGTACGTAATAAAACTTTATTTGTTAATTGGCTTCGTAAATGCAAAACGTCACGTTCACTAAATATTTTACAAGCTTTCATAGTTAAATTTTTTAAAGATTATTACTTTACAAATTTAAGTAATTTAAAAATATACTTTCAGGTGGAGATTATAAAATGCTTCCTTTTTCATTGAAGACGTTTGCATTTTTGGTACCGCGCGTAACTATTTTGACATTTATTCTTCTGAATTATTTTGTTCAAAAAATTATTAAAGACTAACTAAACATTACTTGATTTTCCCACTATATTGTTCTTGAATACGATTTTTATCTCTATACACTATATTCTATAAGCACAAATATGAAAATAATAAACTTTATCCTTTTAGTACCTCTTGAATAAATAAATAATCAAATTTTATCGGTTAGACATTTATTTATCCACAGCTAAGAAAGAAAGTAAATAAAGCTCAACTACTTGAATCAATAAATCCTTATACTCACTAAAAGAGCTGACTGAAACGCAAAAACGTAGTGATAAATGATCGACGGAGAGTTGACGTAGAACACCGAGGATACCTCCATCGCCACAATACCAAAAATAACGATCGCAGACCGATGCAACATTCTTATTCTGCAAACAGAGCCATAATTAAACCTATATTTAGCTCCACTGCACGCATAACGCGAATTACGCGTATCAAGACTCAAGCCCAATTCCGATAATTAAATCAATTAATAACAACCCGCCATCGTAATCATTATTAATTAATAACGATTCGTCCACACATCGTCCCTTCGATCAATCCCTCAAATCCAATAATACAACCAATATCCGAGATTTCCTACACACCGTCACAACGTATTTCTATCAGAGCTTGAAAAATCCTTCAAGACTCCGCGTTCGCGCAAAGAGCCGGTACGAAATTGCCTCTCCTCTTGGCGCGCAACGAGATTAAAAATTACATCAATCAAAAAGTTTTTGCCTTTTACGCGATTACCGGCGGCCCCGTTAACTTTCTAAAGCGATTATTTCGCTAAATACCGCCGCGACTTTTCGCCCGCTTTTCCATCTTCCGCGCGACTAAGCTGCCAGGTTCCGGCCATTCGAAGCCTGCAACAATCGACGCTCCGGCTGCTTTTACTTAAACACCGGAAAGCTCTGTAATTGCGATTCATTTTCACGGCTCGCAGGGCGCACCCGGCGATTAACTCGAAAATTGGAGCGGCGAATTAAAGTATAGGACTGGGGGGGTCAGAGAGAGAGCGACTCACCTTAATTGAATAATATCTTTCTTCGTAAATTTGTATAACAAAGGCCTAGTCTTATGGATAACGGCTATGTACAGTAGTAGAAAGGTGAGCAACAGTGTTATCGAACATATGACGAATATATTGTAGACGCCGGTGCCGACGATCAGCCACCAGGACTCGTGCTTCCAGCCGATGGACTTGCGGGTTAATTCGGTCGTGAGTATGGCTAGGATCGGGACACCTGTGGCACAGTAGATCATTTATAGGGCTGGGTTAATTAAACCGAGCTCGTCGAGCTCATAGACGTCGGATTTTTATTTCCGCGGAATGTTCGAAAGGCCGTGATTGAATTTTAATAAGGACGTATCAATGCATAGGTATGTTGCGATTGAGCTCGTCAAGCTCCGGCATTGAGGAGGCGGCCAAAGGTCAAAAGCCAGGGCTAGCAAATTAATTTTCGGCCCATAATCAAATCCCGGTTAATAATTAAAACGCAACCGTGCTGTTAATTTAATTGGCCGAACTTGGCCCGCGCCGCGTTTAAAACTAATTAAAGCCCCGGCGCTCGTCACGCTCCAGCGTCCGCTCAAATTATTATCGATTTATTCGCCGACAAATATACGTCCGAGGCTCGAACGTTCGTATTTGTCTTTTTTTCCCGCGCGTATACGTCGACGCGTGGGAGGGAAAAAAAATCGCCGGGACATATTGATGAATTCATATACGTACCGGTAATAACGGCGACGACGGTCGGCTGGAGCTGGTGGCTCGGGTGGATGTTGGAGAGCTCGGCGTAGATGATCAGCGCCTGAGAAATCGGCGAGGACGTGCCAATCAGGAGGAAAGCTTCCAGGCACATGGCGACGACGGACAGGGTGTCCTGGAAATAAAAGGGGGCTTTTAATTCTTGGGGATTTGCATGCTAAGCGATACTGATTCGCTCGGATGTGGGTGGAGGGAATTGAATTTTTGATGGGCTTTAACGAGCGGATTGGCCGGGGGTGAATGGGTGATTTTCTCGGGGGGTAAGCTCGTGGAAAGGTAGGTATGAACTCTGATGCAGACTTTCTTTTGTTTTTTACCATGCGGATGGAAAATGAAAGTCTCGAAATAACAGGTTTTTTATATAATATCACAAGTTTTTCAATCAATCAAAAGTCGGCTTGCCACGTCGGGCTCAAAACTATAATAAATAAAACAGGTCGAATCGCTGCTGCGGGCAAAAGAAAAAGTTTGCGTTAGTGGTGAAAACAAGCGAAAATTCAGACGAGAGAGCGTACCTCGGGAATTTCGTTGTGCACGGCGTAGATGAAGGTGGCCATGGCCGCGATGACGGCGGCGCAGCATTGTATTTTCAAAAAATTCAGCCACGTCCGATTCCTCCACCAGAAGGCGGTCAGCACCAGAATGGAAACCAGGCACTGCAGCAGACAGCTGCTGCAGCCCAGTATCACCACGAAATTCGTTTGATCGTTCCGCGCCAAAACGACCTGGAAAACAGAGGCAGGCGAGTGTTGAAAAAAAAGGAGCTGGCTTACTCATTGATATCGATCATGAGTGGGATCTTTGACAATGCGAAGGCTATTTTTTTTATCGCATTCATTTTAGATTTGCCGAGCGCTCGTTTTTTTTTCAAAAGGTCGAGCCGCGAGAGCGGATGAAAAATTAAACGGGCATTTTTAGTTGACAAACCAATTCTTTGTGGGCCTGAACATGCATTCTGTTCGACGATGCTATTCACGAAATATTTATCACTGGACGCGTGGCGCTCAAAATGTCTAGTCTACGAAATTTATTGTTATTTTGAATTTAAGGCTGGAATTTGTTATCTGTGATGGTTGCTTTTATGTGGAATCTTTAGAATTTCGTGGTATTTGAAATGGTGTTTATATAAATGAATTATTGTTGAATATTCTGTTTATGTTAATCCTAATACTTAATGATACTGAAAAATCGAGTGATTTGTATTGTAATGAAGATAGTTGCAATATTGTTTAGATGCAAGTTATTACGAAAATTATTTTTCAGAATGAATATGTAACAATATACTAATTGATATATATGATGGAAAGCTTTCATTGTTTTTCATATCTATGGATAATCAAACATGTGAATTTCAATATTAATACAGATTCTTCGAAATAAATTTTATTACCATTAAAAGCTTTCGTTTAATAAATAAACGACGATTTACATATTTATAAATAAACCTTCATAAACTTAATCAAAATTTACCCTTCAATGTACCAAACGCACACTCAAATCAAAATCCAACCGCCAAAGCCCTCCAAACTTTTTAAAAGCACAATCTCAACTTTATCTAATCCAATCGCACCCACAACAAGACCAAGACCCACGACATTATTTGCCCCTCCACTCACGTACATCCTCCAACGAATCCAGCCAGTCATCAGGTATCGCGACCGCGCGCTCTAGATAAAGAAGCTCCGGATAACATCTCAGCTCCTTCAAAGAAGCCCCGGCAGTTTATCAGAGCGAAGAAGAGAGTCCTGGGACTGGCGCGCGCGGAAAAATCCCACTTCAAAGCGAGAAGCTCGCCGAGCGCTGCGTAACTCGATATTATAAACTTGCCTCGACGGATCGCCAAGCGGAGAGAGAGTCCCGGGAGTCGGGTGAATTTTTATCCGCGGCGCGCGATGCTTGGATTTACGAGTGTGTATACGCAAGCACAGGATGAAATGCGCGCGCTTTAGGCTTGCCGAGGGTCGTGCGCTACGGTGGCTCGGAGGGATTTATTTTTTTATTTTTGTAGGCTTGATGGGATTTGGGTTTTATGGGAGATTTTGGGATTGCGATGCTGATTAGTGTTTTTTTCATTTTTACCGCCGGATGATAGAGTGTTAATGTATGATAGGTTGCTGGAGTTAAGCAATTCTTTTAATTTTTCGAAAGGAAAAAAAATTGAAATGAAAATTTTTTTTTTTGAAAATTACGTGAAAAAAACGTCTAGTATCATTGTAAAAATGTAAACTATTGCGAACAATGAAATTACCTTCCATTTTGCCGTTTTACGACTACTATATGGTTGTAGAAGAATTACTAGTTCAATTTGGAAAATTTTTTTCGAATATTTATACCGCACGAAGCCCTTTTTGGCACTACTTTTTCGGGTGGCATTTTGCCAGCTATTTTTAATAGTTCTAACGGTTCATAGTAGCATGTGGGTATCATAAATTGACATGATTGTGTACTAAAGAACTATAATAATTATCATAACCATTGAAAGTTATTATACATTAGTCCAGTAATGTTCCAAGATAATCAAGGAGAATAATACGACCACAAATCATCTTTTTGAGTGAAAGTTTACTTCAACAAAATTAGAGAAAATAGATGAATATAACAAGAGAAGCTCGATAAAAATAAAATATAATTTTTAATCAGTATGGTGTTTAAATGATTATATAAAGAAAAATATATAAAATATTATTGGATAGTCTTTTCTTCCGTTTTCATCAACTCTACTGCAAAATCCCAATTTTGTAACGGACTTATCAGCAATAGCATGCAAAATGGCAAGGTAAGCGTTCAGACAGAAAAAATGATTGCAAAAGCATTCTCACAACATGAAAAATTGCGTTATGGAATCCTCCTGAGAATTCCTCATGGCTTCAAGTTCTTACTTTATGAATTCTTTAACAACCCACTACGTGAGACGTAGAAAAAGCTCTTGAGAATTCTTCAAGAAAAAATTTACATGACTCTCAAAGAAACACTCAAAACGAATATCTTGGAAATGTCTTATAGAAATATGTTACTGCCTCTACCATAATAGCACTGCGAATATAAAATAATAACAATGATAAGCAATAAAAATGGCAGCTTTTAAATGTCTAGTGTTTATAATCATCAATATAATAATCCTTTTTATCTTGATAGATATAGAATAAGTATTTACTGCTTCATTTTTATATTTTTTCTTGTGTATGAGTATGAATATTTTTTATAGCACGCTGTGCCTTAAATCCGCACTTAGGTCACAGTTTTCCGTGACCTAAGTAGCTTATTATTGAACGCTATATTCGGCCAACTTCACGCCG
>JAPYZA010005564.1:0-12044 GCA_030522685.1 Eupelmus azureus
TGCTTTCTTTTCATCCCGGAAATTTGTAGCTGCAAACGTGACTTTTAATTTTCCTACGCCTCGCTGCCCTTTCTCGGCGACGATTGCGCGCCCGCTGATCCGTGGTTGGCCATTTATTCTTTTTTTTTACCTTTCAGATCGGAGCGTTGGGATAATTAATCATGCGTTTGGATGTAATTTATATCGCTGATCGTCTGGCTTGCGTCTTTTCGATGTAATTTTCTCTTTGTTGATGGGAGAACGCCTTCATTACGCGCTGATCTTGTGAATCCTTTCTGATGACTTCATCCCTCTCTTTGTCAAATTTCAGGCAAATAATCCCCGTCTCGTAAAAACCACAACAACAGTTTCTGCAAAGCTGTTGAACGCTCGCCAGCTTCAAACCAGCAGATATCACAGAAGGCTATTAAACATATTCTTTCTTTAAATACACCTCAAGTGCTTAACCAGTTAGCGACTCTAGCAGCTCGGTACGCGGAAGCTCTAGCCGCGCTCGGCTCAAAAGCTGCCGTTTCCCCGAAGCCACTCGTGCTGTCTCCGCTACACGAAACTACTCAGGCCGTATATACGTCATAAGTAGAAAATCAACTCTGAAGCTCGGAAACGGAGCGAGCGAGAGAGCCCGGCTATTACAAAGCTCCGGCCTCGTCTTTTTTCCTCCCGTATTCCTCGCACTTGTTGTCTATTCTATTTATCGTCGGCGCATCAACGCCGCATATAAGCCAGCCTAACGGCGCGGCCATAAGCGACTACCTCCGGCCCCCGTCTTCGCGGTTGCGAGCTCTCTCAACCCAATTTCTCCTCCCCTGGTTTAAAGAGCGAGAGCTGGCTAATTCCCCGGCGAGGCATCAAGCCCGATATACACACGCACATAGAGGGGTGCACGCGGGGAGCGAGGTATATACGTGTGCCAGGATATATATATGCATCCGTTGCAGCGGTGGCAGTTTGCATGTGGATTCGCGCGTACGTGCGCGAAAGATAGGTATAAGAGGGAGAGAGACGGCGAAAGGTAAATAGAGAAACGGAGAATAAGGGGGTAGAGAGAGAGAGAGGAGGGTTGAAACAGCGCATGGTAGTTGAGGCATTATAGCGCGGCTACAAATCATAAGGCAAACCCTCGCCCGCGGAAGGGTCGGTTGACAGTGGGACGTTACACGCTAGCTCTCTCTCTCTCTACACCCTGCTCTGCTCTCTCTATGTGTGCAAGCGCGCGCGCTCCCGTGTATATACTGTATATATACGTAGCGTGGCGGAGTAGTAGCAGCACCCCCGAAAATCTCCCCCTACTACTATAAGCTTCTCTCTCTTGCCTATATATATACATGTGTGTGCGGTTTGCACGCGTGTGTGGAGCGTATAAATGCGAGACAGACGCCGCGCTGGTGCCGCTCGAGAGGGAGAGAGAGAGAACTCTCTGAAACTGCGCTCGCGCGCTAACCCTATAACAATGCTCGAGTTTCTCGGAATTTATTTACATACTTAACTTTAGGCTTTATTGCCTGCAATACGTTTTCGGTATTAACGTTTTTACGGGCCCCCGCGCGGAGGCTGTGGACCTGGAGGGGATCGGGATGCCGTCACTTTTTGGCGCCTCCGATGTGTGTATGTTTCTATAAACGACCGAGCGATCGGGGAAATTTTTCCTCATAAACTCGGATTACGATTCGCGTGTATCTCCTCCATCTCCCCGCTCTTTTCTCCATCTCCCATACAGTATTATACTCCATAATCTTCGAGAGAGAGGCTTTCGGATTTTACGAACAGCCAGCCGTATAACCGTTAGCCCGATGTCAGGAACGAGCAGAGGACTCGTCGTTGTTTTTCTTCTACGAGCGAGGAGAGCCGCGTATATATACGCAAACGCTCGAATCGAAACATTTTCTTGCTTTAATAATTCATGCAAATGCTGCATATGCATGACGCGAGCGAGATGTTAGGGCCGCGGCGCGCGCCGCCTCTTACTCTATCCCTCTCTCAAACCTAACGATCCAGAGTCGATGAACCGAAAAGCGGAACAGAGCCGGCGCGTAAACAATGCAAATATTTGCGGCCACGCTTCATCGCGATAACTCGGCGCGCACGTTGACTTGGATAATTGTCCAACAAATGATTAGCAACGTTTTATCACCCAGCTTTCATCGCCGCCGAAGCTTTATATATATACCTTCACCCTACAGCCGCGGGCTATTATCTAATCGAATTATATTCGCGAATTCCGTGGCTGCCATTACCACGCAATCTAAATAAAGCGTTGCGTCACCCCCCGGCTCTGAAATTCCCGAATAACTTCATCCTGAAAGAGCTCGGAACCCGAGCTCGAAATCCAGCCACTCGAGACAATATAAGAATCGGCTTATCGCAATCAGCCGTATATTTATACATGCGCGCAACGTGCGGCAATTCGCTCGCGAGCCACGCGCGTGCGACCTCGGCTTATCGATCGGATATCTCACGTTGACGCGTGGCAGATTATCGGCCGACTTGGAGCCGCGTGAAATCGCCGAGGCGAGCACAAAGAAAAGGGGGGAGAGAGCGACGGCTTTTCTCCCTCGTATTATCGCGTAATTTCGACTTCCGAAACTGCGCGCCGCTATTATACGGCTTTTTGGCTGGCGCGACGGCGCATTTATTGGAGCGTTATGCCGCGCGAAGATCAACACGGGGACGAATTTATGGGGGCGATACAGCGCGCAGAGAGCTTAAAATATCCGGCGAAAAATGCCGCGGGATATCGTCCTGGCTCCGGTGCCGTTTGGAGGTCACTGTTTGTTGGCTGAAGCGTTTTCTGGAGGAGTTTTAAATAGATGCGGAGTTTTCGGGGAACGGGATGTAGTTTCAGTCAAGTGTTTTACGGTATACGGTGTTGCTGCGACGTGTATTTTTGGGGGAGATCAATTTCTGATTTTAAGAGCCCGTTAACGCTCTTGTATTTCGGGAATTTCATTAGTAAGAGTTTGTAGCTGATAATATATAAGATTGTTCTATCTTTATAATTTAGTATTTACGCACGATGCAGTTTTATCAATCGTTTACACACTGTCGATCACAGCTGATCTCGCAGACGCTGCCGAGCATAAACACTGATAATGCCTTAATCGCGAAAATCTCTCGAGATTTATTTGGCCGGCTGGAAAAAGTCTTGTAACCGTCGGGTGATTTACGCGGGTGATTAAAAATTAAAAAAAATAAAAGTGCCGGACGACTGCCGCCACTCGGGATATCGCCTCCGCTCTCTCCTGTCTTGGGCTTGGTAAATTTTAATTGGATGCGTATAAATCTCGATAATTTAATTTAAAAGAGGCTTAAGTACTTCTCGTAATTTATATTTGAGATTACAGAGGGCCCGCCGGCCGAGCAGCCGCGAAAATTACCTCCTCCGCCGGAGTTTCTAACTTAACGAGAGAGCAGCCCGACGGAGACGGAGAAAGGAGAGCGTGTACGCGCGCACGTCTGCCTGGCTACGGCGCAAGGCCATTTCCAAGTGACGGAACAGTCAAAAAGGCCGCGTTATTAAATGAGACTTTTACCTCCCGCCTCGCTCGTGCGAGAGAGAAAGAAAAAAGGTGCGAGGGGAAAATGTGGACGAGACAAAGCTGAGGCGAGCAGCTACTGTAACCTCGCGGGCCAGATCGCTGAGCTGTAATTTGATAGATATTAAGCAGCGGCGCTCGTGTTTCCAGCTTCTTTTTTTTCGAGCTCGTTTTTCTGCTGTTTTCATTCTTGATTCATTACTTTAATCTGCGTTTATCGAGCCGGTGTAGCGGCACACAAAAGACTTTGTATTGATTTTTTTCGTTTTATCTATCAATCCTGGCCCATATTTACCAAGCAAATAGCTCGAACGCCAAGTTCCGATAAACACAATAAAACGGCTCGGAAAAATAAGTTCCGGCGTATCCCTTTCATCCATCATAAATTTCAATTTCATCGCTCGCGCGCGCCTCGAAAAAAGAGCGTTTAATCTTTAAAGCGCGCGTTCAAAGTCAATTAAAGTCCATTTCCCCTCTCTCTCCGTCTCATCAAAAGAATTTTCCCCGCATCGGAACTATCGATCGGGCCGAGCTCGCGCAAAAAGGAGCAAAAAGACACGAGCCATTTAACGAAGCGCCGGAAATACACAAAACAAAAAAGAGGCATCTCGAAAACGACGAAAAAAAAGGAACAGAGCGAAGCCAGGTCATAAAGAAGCGAGAGAGAGAGAGCCAGCGCATGGGCCATCAAGTGCCGCCGCGCTCTCTGGATTTAGAAGATCCCTCGAGTGCGAGGCTGCTTTCCCGCGCGCGCGCGGCGAGTTATTAAATTTTTAATGTGTCGAACTTGCGCCCAGCCAGTGAGCCAGCGAGAGAGTGGGTATATCGCGCGATGCGCCCTCGAAACGAGCGAGAGCTGAAAGGGGCGGAAGCTGTCGAGCGGAATAAGAGGAAAAGAGGAGGTGCGGATGTGTGCATATATATATAGGGTTGAGCTTTTGCGGACGCTTTCGGCTTTTGGTGTTATTAATTTTGAGAAAGTTTTATTCTCCCGATTAAAGAGCCGGATTAGTGCGCTCGTCTCGTGAACGATTATTGCGGCTATCTTATATTGTACAATAAGTACGTTTTTCCCAGCCGTGATATAAAGCAAACAAAAGTTTCGCGCAGCACTAAACGCCCGGAAAACACGTCTAATTTGGAACAACAGAAAGTTGCCCCTACGATCCGACAACTCGGGCATTATCCACACACGCACGATCGAGAAAGGGAAGCATTTTCGCGCTTTGATGGCGCATCAAAGAGAAAAATGGACGCGGCGAGCAAGAGAAATGGTTGTTTCCGAGAGAGAGAGCCAGAGCCCAGGGAGGGGTACACATTCAGCCGGCTCTCCCTCGCTCAGCGTGCGTGTGTTGTCTGTCGTGATAAATTTATGAATCGCCCCCAATTACAATGAAGCATGAGAGAGAGAGAGCTACTTTCCCTCGCGCGCCAAATCGAATAATGGCTCGCCGAGCAGCCTGTGTATATACACACACGGAAAGTCGGATCCTTTGCGGAAAGAGCGATATAATCGCTCCGATAAACAGTCGGCAGCGGTTATATTGCCGGGATACATTATGTGGCCGTCGCACTTTTTCTTATTTAGCGTGAAAAAGATTCGACGCGGGGCAGGAGGGAGGAGTTTAAAGTTTTATGGACTCGAAGGCTATTATGTGCTTTCGCACCCACGCGTGAGTATTGATTTTTCGCTTTGTTACGCCCCGCCAAGAGGATTAAAAAGCGCGCTCGGGGAAGGATGATCGAGTTATGATTTATTTCGAAATTCTAGCGTTTAATAAAGCATCGGAGGCGTTGATATTAATCGTCGGGTAAAAATCATTTGGTTCATTGGCGCTAGAGATAAATTTCAGTCGTGGATTTGTGAAATATTATAAACAATGCTCTGCTTCTTTTGTGCTAGCTAGCGCTCTTTATTCGTTTTACCGAATTACAATTGACAGCTACACGCTCTCGTGTTTATTGTAATAAATTTAATAACGTTGATTCAAGCTGCGTCCAATTAAATATGCTCACACATCAATTCAAGTACGCTCATAAAACGTCCTTAGCTCTAACTGACAACATCGATTTGACGCACTTCAAGCAAGGAACTAAACTTTTTCACTGCGACGGCAAGTCATCAAAATTAAATAAAAAGCATAAAAAGCCTCCTGACGCAAATTGCCGACCCCGCGAGTCGCTTTTCCGCATTTCTCGCTCCATTTTCGTCCAAATCCATCGGCTTCCGCCGGCTTCTAAATACTGCAGCGTGACTAACCTCTAATCGGCCCGTCATATCGCGCCTCGCAATTGGCCGCCGCTAAAGGAAAAAACGCGCGTCGCCGCGCTGTCGTCAAGCCGAGCAGATATAATCAAAGCTTCTCCCGATAATAACCTCGCTCTCGATCCACCTATTCTTAAACCCATCCACGCATAAATATAACCCCCGCATCCAGACTCTTCCATCCCTTTATCATCTCGCCCTTTTTGCGCGCCAGCGAATGTCTGAACGGTGACTCACCGGCTCGAAACGTTACTCGAAACCGAGTCAAGTGCGGCTCTGGTAACGAGAATGCAGGCTCATCTCGGATGGTTGCCGTGCGCGTGCTGACGGGTAAGTCTATATGATAAGAGAGAGATGCGCGACGTTGTCTCTGTCTGCTTTATTCGCGATCCCCTCGGTTTATCTTTGAGCGGCTAGGATGACAGTCTCGTTTCTTTTATTAGACGCTCGGTTGCTTGGTCATTAGAAACTAAGAACAGGCAATTACGTCATGTTGATTAGGAGAGTATTATCGTATCGATAGGCTGGAGCTGTGGGTTGGTGTGCGCGTGCGTGCGGGGGTGTCGAGTTATCGATATCGAGAAATTATCGAGCTGCTACCGAGTAAAATTGTTGTATCTTGAGTAAGGCAGGCGCCGCGGTTGATTTCTTGGAGATTACATCTTAAGATATGTACTTGCGATGCGTGGAGAAAAAAGTGGTTTTTGATGATTATCGAGCGAGGCTTCGATCTGGGTCACGCTTTCGAGATAGATTGAGACATTCTTTCTTCGGTGTATCGGTATTTGAATGTTAGCTTAATAATTTAAGGTGTACACTTCAAAACTTTTGACCGGTAATTATCTCTTCGGTTTTATTATCAATGTTTTTCGCATTGGTAATACATAAAATTCTTTGTCATCCCTAAAAATTAAACTCAGCGCTACGATTTACGTACACTCCACGTAAACATCTTACTTAGCACCTCAAAGCCCAGGCTAATTTATATCCGCGCAAACGATGATCCCGCCTCATAAATATTTCGGCACATCCATCACACCGCGAGGCCGCCACTTTCATTGATTAGACATCAACTCTCCTCTAATTAAGCGGCTTATTTTCAGCCAAAAAAATCCAGCCGCGCTTCCGCTCCAAATCGCGAGAGCCAGTCTGACTTTTCGCTCGGCAAAACTTGGAGGGAACAAGGGAGCCGTTGTGCCGAGCTGCTCTCGGGGATTCGATGACGTTTTCACGCGTTAATTTTCAACTTCAATTTAATTAAAGCCGCGCGTCACGCTCGCGGCCTGGCTTCAACTTTTCGAGATTTATAGCTCTCTGGCGGCGCGCGAGAGCTGCGGGGGATGTGGCGTCGATACTGCCGGCTTTATTGAAAAGCAGAGCGAGATTTGGCAGTGCGACAAACCGAATCGATAACTCGGCGTGATCGGCCGACGGGATGTTTTTTTTTAAGGGTGGAAGTTTGGATTTGATGGGATTTTTTGGCGCCTGAATTATTTAATAAAACAGATTTTTGGGTTTTTTTGGGATCTGGAAAAATATTGGTCCATTGTTTAGCGATTATTGAATTAAATAATTATTATGAAACTAGTACAGATTATACAATCTATTTCTTTTAATTATCAAGTGTTATCATTAATCGTTTATCAGTAAAAGACTCGCAGTATAATTAATTATTCAGAAAACTACTTGGTATCACTTTCTACCTTTGCTCTTAATCTTAATCCCTAACTCTCGTAATTGAAACGGCATAACATCTCGGCCACCAAGACGTCAAACCTGGCAGGGCGATAAAGAGCCATGTCATCCAATTCACTAAAGGCTCCTTTTACAATCCAGAACTACACGTCCAATATACCCGCATACGAATTCATGCTCATATATCCATACCCGCGAGACAGCCTCGAGCTTGCCAATTTTCCGTAAACCTGCATTCGATCCCGCTCGCCTCACCTTCCCCACGTCTCCTCGCATCAAAAGAAATTTAATTGACGTGCTCTCTTTCGAGCCGCTTGTTTATACCTCCCCTACCAAAAAACGAACGCACGAGATGCGTAAACACCCCTGGAAACGGAAAAACGACTCGCGCTCTATTTCCAGCCTCGCGTATAGGAAGGGCGGCGGCAAAAAGACGTTCCGGTATATAGCCGTGCGCGCGGGGTGATTTACCGTCCGGCGCAAAGTCGCGCGTTTGTACGTGCGCGCTTGCGACGTCAGGGCCGCGCGTGGATATAGCCGATGAAAGATTCATTCGCGCGATCTTCGCGAGCCTTATTCGCGCGCTACGAAAATGGAACTGCCGGCCCGTTTCGGAAAAACTCGCTGCGAGCGCGATGACGAGTCGGGGGGGATCGTTATTATGTTGCGCTGGAGGCGCGTAGCACGACAAGCACGGGACTTTTATTCTGCGAGCGTTAGCTTCAGGGTTATCCGATCTTGAGCGCGAAATTCCTGAGATATCGCGGAGTTTGCGAGTTGATGATTTATTGGGGATTGATGCTGGATTGATCGTAAAAGGATTAGTTATGGGTGATGTTGACGGGGGGTCGGTTTGTACTAGATGTTCGACATGAAATGATTTTTAAAATTTAATCATTTTCCTAGTAGAAATTATTCTATTTAATGGCTAGTTAATCTCTAGGAAAAATTAATTCAATGCTATTTTTCAGACTCTGTCCATTTTAAATGGTTAAATTTCTACCAGGATTGTTGTAATATCTATTAAGATAATCATAAAATATTGAAAAATCAAAGTGGTAGCAGCAACACTATATTTTCTTCTACTAAACCTCACCGCTCTCAAAAATCCAAACTCAAAAAAACTTCGAGGAAGGCATTCCCCAACCACCCGCAAAAAATCATCGCCCACAAACCGTCCTCTCATCCTCAAGATCAGCCCAACGCACTCGGCTCAGCCGCTCCTCTAAACTATAAAACCATAAAGTCCCTACGCTCTAGCGTATTTAGCATCGCCGAGGCGTCCAAGAGCACAACGTCTCCAGTGTTCTCCTCGCTCCGATCTCGACCCTGGCAAGCTGGAAGGGCATAGACACACACACACACCGTGTGTGGAGTATCATCGTGGCTTCTCAAAACTCGGCGCGCACACCGCAGACTTTAATAGCCACGTATATACATGTGCGGTCGCGCGGATCGAAGCGCTCGCTCTCGGCGCGGAAGGTCGCGCTCTGGAAATAATATAGCGACGCGGCTAGGCGATCTCCCTCTCTCCTATCTTTGCGAGAGAAAAATGCCTTTTTCTTCTCTTTTAGGAAATCGAATAAGAGTGAGAGAGAGAGAGAGAGGGACTTCAAGGAAATCAAATCTAAGAAGAAGATTGAACGCGAGTATCGGCCTTGAGGTGCGCGCGAAAGGAAAATCGTTTCTTTTTTTTTGCGCGCGCGAGCGCGGCTTGCTTGGTTGCGCGCCGCTTTGCCACGCGAGGACAGGGTTCTGACGTTTTTTTTTCTCGAGTTTTTTCTTCTGTGGTAATTTATTGCTTGTAATAAAATAAATAGAATGTTTTATTGTTGCGAAATTTGTTGTAAATAATTATTTATCGGCGACCGCTTTTGTGCGTGGACAAAAAAGACGCGGAGCGAGAAAATTCTCGATGATGAAATTTTCATGAACGGCTGTAGTGGCATTCTTTTGTTTATTCCTTTGATCCTTTTTGCTATTTGAAACATAGATTGTAGTTTGTGTTTTTAAAAATATGATTTACTGGACTTGATTTGATTTGAAAATAAATTGTTGTCTTATTTATTTGACACTCTTGGATCGCTTACACACAAAGCGAATTACATTTTTTCAGATGACATTTACAAGTCCATTCAAAATTTACTCAAACAGTATAAATACATCTAACCATATAAAAACGCACTTCATACACCCTAATCTTACAACCAAAAATTCCTCTCCTCACCTTTTCCAATATTCCCTCTCATTCCTCCCATCCCTTTCTCCCCTTGCATTATATCTATCTATCAGACATCGACGCCTCTCTATCCGCGTATATATTCGACTCTTTCTCGCGACCGGCCGGCTCAATAACTCGTTTCGCTCCCGCGCATTCTGCAGCCTCCCGCTGCTCTCGAATATCCAGATTTATTGTAAACAATGCTACTCTCCGTCGCATTAGGCACGAGCCAGCTGTTATTATTTCGTTATTAACTGATTACAGTGGCATGCGCCGCCCGGTGAAATGAATCGGTGGTATTCGTCGATTGCGAATGAGTGGGGCAAGTGTGTGCGTGTGTCTGTGCGCGTTATAATATGAAAGTCGCTTAGCGAATAATGGCTGCGATAAACTTCGCGATAAAAATGCCGAGTGTGTAAAAATGGCTTTTTAGATCGGGCTTGAGTGTTGTTATGTAAGGGGCTTTAATTTACGACATTATTGTTACTCGATCGGACCTCATGAAAAAAATTGTACAGTAATGAATACGAGTTTTTTACGTTCAATATATATAACCGTGACTGGTAATCTATCTCAAAAATTGCAGCGACGAGTGCAGCGAAAAATTAGCATCCGATCACACCATGCGCGATTCATACCGATTTCTCTCTCACCGCAATGTCCCGTTAATTCTTATATCAAAAAGCTCGCTCAATAACGCTCGGGTAATAAATTCAAATTACATTAACCCCTCGCGCATATATCGAACGTGTCCCGCGAACATCAAAACTCTCGGCTCGCTGCGAAGTAATGAAGCGCAATAAAGAAGGAAGAAGAATGAAATACGAGGCCTCGCGCGTATATATATGTATATATTCTCGTACACGGGGCAACGATTTTCCAGATACATCGCGACTTGTAATTCGCCGACAGCAGCGAGATGCGTTTAGCGCGACACGGTAACGCGCCAGCTGATTTACGGCGCCGATATTTATCGGCGAAATAATTCACCGGGACGGTATATGTATACGCGGGCTCGAGCGGTGATAATAAACTGGGCTGAGCTCGGCTCTTTCTTGCGAGAGATCTGGGTGAGCGAGGAAAAAAAATTGCGCCGCGATGCTGAGTATGTGGACAGGTTGGCTTGATTGAAGAAAGAGCGGTTGGTCTGTGCTAAGTATAGACTTTCGTATTGGTGTTGCTGGTAATGATATTGTTAAATGGGACAATGAAGCTCTTTTGTTCATGAAGTCGAATGATCACAAAAGTTTATTTTACACGAAAATGTTTTTAATTTAAAATATATATAAGTCCATTGACCAAGACTTTAAATAAAGCTAAAACATATCCATCTTGTTAACATAATTGGCAACCGGAGCGCGGCTTAAAATCGCGGCGCTAAACAGGAAACAATAACGATTTCCCTATATAACAGAACCACAGCCAAATGCGGCATAATACGCGCACGCATGTTTTACCTTTCTCTCCTTATTCCCTTGTTAGCTTCCTCGTTCTTCTCTCTCTCCCCGGCTCGCTCCAGAAACCAATTCTCCTCTCTCTCTCTCTCTCTCCCACAAAGCAGAAAGAACCAACTGCAACGCTGCATATAGAGAAGGAGAGAAAAGAAAGGGCAGCGCGCGGGGGCGAGGAAAGAATACCCACTGCACAAATGGCGGCGCGCGCTGCTTTGTGGAAAAGCCGCCCGCTCGCGCTCTGATAAAAGTGTCAAACGGAACGCGTAGTGGAAGCGGACTATGCAGTCGTGCGCGCACAATGAGCCGGCAATTCTCGCTCGCAGGCGAGAGATGCATATGCGGGTGAGGTGCGTGCGCGCGAGATTACGCGCCTCGCGCGAGCAAAGAACAAAGCGCCGAGCGGCGGACTTTTGTCTCGCGCGAGCGCGATTATTGTTTTTCGCTTTTTTTGCTCTCGCGGCCCCGCGGCGAGCTGCTTTTGGGATTCGTCAAAGAGTTGGTATGCTTTTAGTTTTGCGGGGTGAGGGGAAGGGTGGTCGAGTGGGCTTTTGAGGGTAATTGCGTTTGTGGTGATTTTTGTTTGCATATGTTGCTGTTTGGGAGATTTAAGGAGCTTTTATTGGGGTGACAATGTTGGAGAGTGTGTGTTTTTGTGGGAAATGAATTGACTCAACGAAATTAATTTTATTTAAAAATGTGCAGCTAATAATTGGCCATTTATTGCCTTTTTGTTGTTCGTAATTATGCAAAAGTATGGACTATATAATTTTCATAATTATCTTGTCAATTATAATTTGCAAGTAGGAAATGAAATTTATGAAAATGAGCAATTGCATATTTGTTTCAATCCAACTCCCATTCACTTAGCCTTAAAT
>JAPYZA010005565.1:0-12043 GCA_030522685.1 Eupelmus azureus
GATTTATTAGATGAATGTCCATATTAAAAAAATTAACCTTTAACTTTGAGCAGATGTTTGAAGCATAATTCATAAAATAATTTGCAAGTTGCTTTTTCATGAGTTTAAAAGGGTATGCTTCAAAAGTCGTCTGAAAACTGAATCGTGACTTTTCACATAAAGTTATCAGAAAAAATATCGTAGACTGGCAGTATATATGGTAACAAAAAACAAAGTAAAAATGTTTACAAAACAAACTTCTTTGTAGCTCATTATTTTTAGTTTTCAAAAACATTCGTTACTTTGTAAAATTAATTATATTTTATGCTATATCAAATTTCAAATTATATTTTGAATCATTAGTAGATCTGAAATTTCATTTAATTTTAATTGTGGCTCTACACTTTTATAATACTTTTTCATAGACAACACTACAAAATGAGTGTATGAAAAATAATGTCGAAATGGCCCGCCTAACACTAACAGCACAATTTCGTCATCCCCTCCGATAAAAAGACAAAAACATCTTCGCTTTTCGTCTACGCGCATTATAAATCGAGAGGCAACCACGAGTCCACGAGCTCTACGAGCGGGTAACCCGAGAAGCTCGCTTCTCGAGCTTCCTCGGGGTAAGCGCGAGGCCGCGTAAAGCACCAGCTCGCTCGTGGCGGTGTAGCGGCGCACCACGACGCGCGCTAATGGCGACGAAAATGCGCCAGCGGGAGCACCTCGCGCTAAAGGATGACGAGGTTTATGCGAGCCGGGCTACTCTCCCCCGCATGGCTTTTGTATACGCGGGGCTTAAAGTGCGTTTAATAGCGACGGGATACTGTTGTCTTCATTTTGCGACGGGCTGGGAGGTTCAAACTGGTATTGAATAAGTGTGTGATGGTGGTGGTAGTTGGCTTCCTTAAGTTACGTTGTAATGCGCTTGACGTTTTTTTGAGAAATTTAATTTTTATAATTTTTGTGTTTTTATGCAGAGATGAAGTTGCGGCTCGCTGCAGGAAAAATACGAGACTTGGCGCTTAGTTAGCTTGATGAAAATTTTCGCATGACGTTTTTAAGGAAGTTTTTTTGGTTGATCCAAATTTTAACTGTTTCTGAAATTTTTCAAGAGCTTGATCTCAAAGTTTAGAAATAGCTATAAAACTTGAAAGTCATAAAACCGAAAAAATGTAGAAACTTTTGAAAAAGCATCGTTTGGTAAGTACCAAGTCAAAAATTTCGCTCTCATCGATGTAATAATGAGTTACGAAACTTTTTTCGTTTAAGTTCAAACATATTTACAGGAATGAACGTTTAAAATTAAAATTAAAATAATCCTCATCAAAATTTCCCGAAATAATAAAAGGCCAAAATCAATCAGTTCCTCCTACAAAGAAAAATTTAAAACACACCATTATAGAATTTTAATGGGCTTCTCGGCAGTTGAGCAAGTCACGATTCTCGAGAAGCCAATATTCGTCAACAATAATGGCTCAAGCTCAAGCTCAGCCGGCGTTTACTTGGAATAATTCAGCTGAAGCTCGAGGGGGCGTACCTACCAGAACAGCCCTTGCAAAGAAAGCGTAAATATATGTACGTCGATGGTGAAAGCGGCAGGGGCAGAACGGAACACGGGGTATTTTTAGGTAAATGGGCGAGCCTTTCCGCGGAAAGGTCCCGCAAGGAGTGAGCTTGCAGGGGGCGCGAAGAAGGCTTGCAGAAATAGAAAAAGGGAGATCGCGGGAAGAATAACAGCCTTTGGCCATGCCACTGACTGCTCCAGGGGGAGGGGGTAATGGAGGCTCATTCGTTGCGCGGGATCGATAGGGCCCCATTGGCCTTTGTGCGCTCGCGCGCCTAGCTTGCTCTTTTTCGCGCGATTCCGCGGTAATCAGCGAATCGATCTTCGGCCCCCGACGATTCGATGAACTCGCGCGCGGACTTTTTGCCCCTCTCTCTTGCTCTCTCGTCCGCTCGGGCTAACTCTATAGCGGCGATAATTTATGGGATCATTTATTTCGCGCAACTTTTCAATAAAACGGCTGCATTATGCGAGCGCGAGTATTAGCTGGGAGAGTGTGTATAAGCAAGTTTTGATTAATCGCGAGCGCGCTTCCTCCCACAGTGGTATCAGTTTGTACGTTTCTGTGGCTGCAGAGAAATTGTCTCTTCCACTTTAATGATGCGATTTGTATCGTTTGATTAATTTGTAAAGTAGTTGCGCTTTCAGTGTATCAGAAAGCTTTATAACTAACGCTTCCTTTTGAATGGTGAGTGTGGTATGATTAAAACTTGAGATTAGTATGAGTAACTTATCGTTTGAGAAAAGTTAACTATTTATCATGGACACGTCAGAGTTGTTAATGTATGTTTGTATACAATTTTTATTAACTACTTTACAATGAACTTGAATATGTTGAAAGAGAAATGTAATATTTATTAATCAAGCGAATATCAGATAACAACTTTTATGAAATTTTGTACAGCAGTGTTGTACGCGTAAAGATGAACCTTGATTAAAAATTTCTAGGAAATTAACGAAATAAATTCTCATATTATCTAGAAATGAAGTATTTACCTTGCATTTCATCTTGAATCCGATATTATTCGCCGCAGAAGAAAGAACGTGATGTGAAATATTATATTTCATTATTTCAAAAGCTCAAAACTGCATAATACAGCTCGCAAGATAAAGAGTATAATTTACCAACTCCTTTTACATACAACCAGCCGTATTAAAGTAAGTAAAAAATTCCAAAAACACTCAAATTCTCCGTTTTCTCCACACCCTCTCCCCAGCATTTCCTTGGCATCTGAAAAAGCTGTAAACAAGTATCCCAGCGGTTTCCCGAGCATTGGCTTCCTTCCACCGCTGATACAGCGCGGAACACTCTTTTAGAGTACTCCATTGTCCTGATTAACTTAGAGCGCAACCGAAGCGAGTTTTTCAAAAAGATTGAGTAGATCCCCTGAAAAGGTAATCCTCGCGAACGAAACGAGTAAATGCCCCATACATCGAGTATCCGAGCATCCTTCACCCTCGTCGTTAAGCCCTTCATTATCCGGCACAATATTTACCTCAGCTCGGTCGAGTGGCGATACACACTGCCAGCCGGCAGCGCTAATTTCACTTTACAATGTATCTCCGCGCCGTTATCGTTTTACTTTCCGAAATGACGGGGGCGGCGACGCTATTTATCTTGCGGCCGCCTATATCCGCCAGGCGCTTTTTTTTCATCCCCACAGAATGCTGATAGCAGCGCGCGCAACTGTAGATATTGGAAAAGCTTGCGCGCGAGGCTCTATAGCCCGGCGACGACGGCGAATGTGGGGGGACGGGAAAGGAGAAGAGAGAGAGTGGAATAGGTAACCCGGGCATCAGCGCTGCGCTCGCTCGTTTCGCTTTCGCTCAACCGAGGAATTGTTTTATCTCCTCCGCGCGGAGAATTCGGAGGGCTGCTCCTTTCTCCATTCTTTCCTCTCGCGCACTCTCGGCTGGATTTCAATTCACCGTGCGCCGGCGAAGGAGATCCTCCGCGCTCGATTTCCGACGTGTCGATGAATTCTTTCGGCTCTTCATGACGTCCTTCTCTCTCGCTGCACACGCGCGTATATAGATCCTCGGCCCTGGCGTCTCTCTGTGCCGACTCTGGTGCCAGCCTATTTTTCGGAGCTTACGCGCCGTGTCGCCGGGCTGGAGACACGGCCGGCTTTAATTGACGTTTCGTGTCGCTTTGCGCGCCGCTGACGAATGATCCTGGATGATGACGCGAGCCGTCACTCGAGGTTTTAACGACTACTGCCGAGAGGTAGAGAGGATAGGAGGGGTAGGTATAGGGTGGAAAATTTTTTTTCGAGTGGGCGCTTCGTTTTTAAGACTTTTTACGCAGTTGAAGATATTGTGTCGCTTTGCAGTAGGCGCTCCGTAGCTGCGCGCGAGCGACTGCAGGGGCAAAGTTCTGTAATGCGAGGAGCGAAGTTGCGTGCTCTAAATTTGCCTGGCTCTGGACTCGCAGAAGCTAAGGTCCAATTAAAGTAAAATACGTTTTCGGATGATTGTAGCACTTTCGGTCTGCTGGATTTTCATTAATTATGATGCTAATCAGGGAGTTAATTAGTGCAAACAAGATTACTGTGCATTGATTATGATTACATTTCAAATAAATACGTTTTTAGAAAATATGTATTGCATTTTTTTATCCTTCTTTTAATTTAATGACATCAATAAAACAATAGTTTAGTCTATCTAGCACAAGTCTATAGGACAAAGGGTTGTGGAAACGAATTGATTTGTAATAGTGCATTTTAATACAAGCGTGGAAGTTGACTGTTTACGTCGTGAGATGTTTTTTGCCCGAGCAAAGTGAGAAGAAAAATGATTTTGTGATAACAATGACATAAATTTGGTTTAAATTTGTAAATTTTACTAATGCATTGCATCTTGTATATACGTCACTTATATTTCTTAAACAATTCTTTTTTTGATAAAATTATAAAGTTAATTAATATATATTCAGTAAATCATTATACATAAGGTCTTACATTTAATTATATATCCTGCAGTTGAAACGTTAGAATATTTGTTTTACCATTACCAGCACAAATATCTATTAAAGGCAGTTCCGAGCCTTTGTACGTTCTATTTGGACTCGTCGTCCTCGCGAAAGATGATGAAAAATGAAAAAGACGCGTTGTGAGCCGCTCTACAAATACCTACACTGCTCGTAGAAATTTCCTTTGTTATGCTAAGTCGGCGTGGAAGCCGCGCCTTTTTTTACCAAACATTTTTCTTGGCCTCGCTCTGGCTCCGCTCCGTCTGATCTCTAAGAGACAGAAAGGACGAGCAAAGCTTTTTACCTTGCAACGGCTGTACCATTAAAAATAATGAATTCTCGATAGAGCAAATATTTTTCTCGCCAACTAATTAAACAGTTGTAATAAACTTTGTTCTAACTGGGCGAATAGCTGAAGAAGTGGTCGCTGGTGGGTATACGGAGTACAGAAGGACACGTTTTTTTCAGCGAAAAGCCGCTTGGTTATTGATAACTTGATTAGCGTGAAGGCGGCATTATCGGATCTTTATTAGTCGCTCCACTAAACCACGGAGAGTGGAATTTCCGCTGGAGTTTGATTGAAAGCGTTCGTGAGAGCAAGTGCTCCTATAATTTTTACGTGAACTCCCCGAGCCCCGAACTTGTAAGGCTCCAGTAGCTCTTAAAGACTCGAAAGTGGGTATTGATTTTACTTTGGTTTTTTTCAGTTTTACTTGTTTTTGTTTGAATTGAAAAAATTAACTTGGTTTATTTTTAACTAATTTTTTACGAGTTATAATGACATCGAGGAGAAATATAATTAATTTAAAAATACTTCTACTGAAGTATGCGGAATAAGTCTAACCTAATCTATCCTGTTACTACTGCTTTGTAGTATTTTAACGTGATTAAAATAGTTCAGGTAACCTAGAAACTTCAACTTAGACCAATTCAATTTCAGCATATTTCTGACATTTGAAAGCACTTTCCATTATACCTCACAATTTTATTTAATCACTCTATGACACTATTGTATTCCCAGCGATTCCCAAATCCACAATAAACAGCCTAGTTTTAATACTCACAACCATAAAACTCTGCAAACACGTCAAAATGAAATCATGGCCCGCGTAAGAGATGACTCCGAAGAAATTCGAAAGCAGTGAAAGTGTACAAAAAAAAGAGCTGCTTACAGCGGCTATGAGAATGCAAGTTGTATTATTCATTCGGCCAGCGGAGCTCGCGCATCTCCCAGGAGCGGGAGAGACCCTCCGCATTTTGGCGAATCAATTCTTTTTATCCCCCCGAGACTTGCCCCCTCCGAGCGGCCAAAGCCACGGAATCCCTTTTACAGCCGGCGGGGGTTAGCTCGGCCATATAGTGAAAAGCGCTCCTTGAGTAACGAACGATGCTCTCAGCGCGCGCGAGAGCTCTCAATTCGCGATGAAAGAGAGGACCGAGAGAAAGAGTACGCCGCGCCGAGATGTATTAAGAAGCCGAGGTTGGATAGATATTTCGGAGAGAGAAAGAGGAGGGTCTGAGGGAGGTGAGAAGAGGCAGGCTGCTCGAGAAATGAAGCGACGTGGCGGGGACGTGGAAATGACGGACGCTGAATAAATCTGTGGCCTTAAATTAGGTTTTTGACTTGGATTTGAGAAAGAATGTGTGAGTGTTTAATGTCGTAGGTAGGTATTAAACTTTTAAAGAGGGAATTTTGGTTGTGATAGGATTCAATTTGATTTTTTTTTTTAAGGATAGATCGATGTACAGATAAATTTAGTCTGACATCAACCTAATTTTGAAAGATTCGGAGAGCTTTTAAGAACAGAGTTTAACAATTTATTTAAAGGCACACGTTATTGAAATGGTGCATGTAAATTTGGAAATGAATTAGCGTGATACAGTGATAAAAATTTAGCATGAATTCATTAACATCTATTAATATACTTCAACGATTTATTCCGATTTAAAATATGTCATGTTACAGCAACCAAATTAAATCCAACCCACCTTTAAAAATAAAACTTAATAATTTTACATTTACATAATCAGCTATTACGTATCATATATTGATCGTGCAAAGTTATCGTAATTGCAGTTTTGAATTATATGTTTAAAAATGACATTTAGACTCTTAGATGACTATTTAAGGTTACAATAAATTATAAAATAAAATAACTTTACTCTAATAGTAAAAAAAAATTAGAAAAATTTTCTGTAATAAATAATAAAATTATAATCTGATAATATTAATAAGACATTACATCAATGACCTCCAGTCTACAAACCAATGATTTGTAATAATATGTTTATTTTGACAACTATATGAGTAGTATATTAAGGAAATGTATTAGAAACCATTTCTTCATCATAATGTTGCTTCAACATTGAATATTGTGAAACCACTATATTGCCAATATAATATTGTATAAACCTCCAAATTTTAAGCGGAAAACCTTACTCGCAAAAGTTTTCTTCATTCACTTTAATTGGAAAGAGGTATATTACATTATTTTAGAAGTATAAATCATTATCAAGGATATTTTCCCCCGAGCTCGAAAAGAGTAACATGCAACGAGACAAAGTGAAAGAGCGCGAGAGATTTTTCAGCTTTCATAACACCATAAAATATAACACAATCCCGAGACAGAGCTAGCGCGCAAGGGGGAAAAGACGGACGAGGTAAACGAGAAAAGGAGAGACAGAGAGGGAGAGAGAGCGAGAAAGGAAAAGAGGAGAGATTCTCCGGAGAATAGGAGAGACGTGGGTGTGTCCATCGGCGTGGAGTTACGACTTTCGTGGCGGCCATTCATTACCCCTTGCTCTCTCTCTCTCTCGGTCTCCTCTTTCTCTGGGTGCGCGCCGCCCCGATGACACCCGGCACTTCTCTTCCCGCGGCGTTGGCGTTCAACGAGACGGCTCAAATGAGTCGGATGGAAATATAGGCTAGTAATGCGCGCTCGCATCGGGCGCAGCGATAAAAGTGCCGACATAGTATTTGCGTGCTCGCAGCGCAAAGCTTGCGCAGCCTCACCTCGCTGGAATGCGCGTAGGATAGGTTCAGAGAGCACTATTAGTTTTACGAGTCAATAAACGCTTGTCGGATGGACCGATGATTGTGGGCGCCGCGATGCTCTCGGACAAAAAGTGACCTAAGTCATGTTCGACTTTTATCTATTGGTTTTTCCGGATGTTTTGAAAAGTGCTTGCAGAATTTTGAGGATAGTCATTTTTTCGTTTTCATGGTGATATTGTTTGAGATTCGAAGCTGTTTTTTATGTATTAAAAAGATTATTGCAATTATTCTTTTATGATGTCCTGTCCATATAAATGTATTTGTAAATTTTTATTCCTCTTTAATGCTAAAGGTATAAAATATAATATTCTTAAATTTTTTAAACATTAATAACAGTTCGGTACGTGTTTCGCAGATATAGAGAGGACTTTACTTGGACAAAGTCTACAATTAAATAAAGATTTATGTTTTGACGCTCTCAAATGATGTATCACATAAGAATGTTTTAATAAAGATAAAAGAGCTGGAAGAAAAAAATTTCATAAGAAAATTATTTTCATTTTAATTTATATTTTATGATTTTAATTTATATTTAAAAGGAATTTAAACGTATTCAAAATTATCCAATTCTTAAGAATTTTGATCTATCGCAATAACTTTATGTAAGGTATTTCAAATCAAATATTTGCATACAAATGAAACAGTAGAATAAATAACAATGCTTCCAAAAACAAAAAATAAGTATTCAATCAAAACTATAAAGCGTAAATAAAATATACTATATAAATAGTGAATAAATGTGATTCTCTTACTAGTACTACTGTAAAGTGAAACTACATTTTTTTCTCCAACTACGTCAATCATGCTACTGCACTTTGTTGCATTTTGCAGTAATTACTTGCATGTTTCCTGTACTACTGCAATGTCAGTTAGCTTGATGATAGCTTGATGTACGATTTTTTGTACGTGTACAATGTACAGTATGTTTTATAATTGAATTTAAACAACGTACATATTCTGTTTCTAACATTTTCTATTATTTAAAATAGGAAAATAGTTCTGCAATCAAATTTTCAAACAACTTCTATTTCCACCGGATAATATTTCCCTTATCATGAAAAAATCCGTAAAAATAAAAACTAATATTTAGCTATTCGCTATTGAATTTTCTAAAAATGAAATTTTATTTAGAAACTGTTCCACTATCTTTCATTAAAACTATTCTACAATGAGCTTCCGCTTACAAAATAAAAAATTTAAAGAAGAATTTTAATACTCTATGACACTGAACATAAAGCTCCAACGAAGATGCCTTAAACACATTCAACATTGAAGAGAACCAAATCCAAAATATCTACAAAATCAGCTCGACCCTAAATCAGGCCCGCCATTCGGCTCAATCCTCGGCCACACCTGAGTAATGCCAGGCCAGTTGGCATTATTGCTGAGAGTTCACTCTCTCGCTGGGTGTAGAAGTGAGCTCGTCCATTTCCGGTAAGTGGTATAAGGCACTTAATTCCGAAAGTTCCAGCCTCGCGGAACACCTATAGCTACAGGTCGGAGAGCATAGGTCCGGCGTCGAGAAGTGCGAGAGCCCGCAGAAAGTACACACGTTAGTCAGCCGAACGAGCCGCGCGTGCCGAGTCGGCAGGCTGCCGCTGCCACTGGGCAGCCCAGCTACTTTAATTGGACCAAGGCAAACAAGCCCGCCCCGGGAGTATCTTCACGCATCGTGGATCACGCCGAGTGCGCGCTGCCCTAAGAGCAGGATGTGCGCAGTCGGGCCGCGCTCAGCCTCGAGGATCTTACGAGGGCGCGAGTGCCGCCGCCGTTGCTGCTCCGGCGGACTGTTACTCGCTTTGTATGTGTAGAGAGTAAGGGAGAGAGGGCTGCAGAGAGTGCTGCAGTATCCAAAAGAAGAAGAGGCGAGCGAAAGGCGAGCGCGACGCGCTGGATCACGAGGGAAGCGTGGGGGTGAGCGAAAATTGGAAAGCTGAAAAATGGAAAAAATTACGCCAAGGAGATAAGGTGAAAAGATGGTTTACAACCGTAAGTTTGTAATTGTTAGGAATAATATTTGGTACATTAAGAGGGATTGGTAGAGCTCTTGGTGTTTAAAATTTAATATATAATTTGAATTAAAATTTTTTTTTATGTTAGCACAACAAATGACTCGCAAACAAAAGAGTTTCATTTGAAAGTAAAAAACTAATTTGGACAAAGAATCCTACAATAGAATTAAAAAGTTGAATTTTAATATCAAAATGCATACTTATTTTTGGATTGTCCAAAATCAAAATTTATTGCCAAGATAAGTACTAACTAAATAATTTAATTTTTAAATATTTAACTGTTATAAAATCGTATGCTTATTATGAGATTGCTTTAATCAAGCTGTTAAAGAATTGAACTGATAGAATTACAAAACTTATTTCGATCATTATGTTTAAAGTTAAATTAAACCATTACGATATTAACTTTTGTTTTGTACGTACGTAAAAAGTTACGATTTTATTATACATAATTTTTTACAATATTTTAATATTAAGGATTAAAAAATTATGCCTATAAATCAGAGTAAATAATACAAAATAATTATAAAATAAAATTTATAATAAATTCTTAGTATTATTAGTTAATGTACAGACTGTGTTAAATGACTTGACAATAACTAATTTCTGGTTTTTAATTTAAAACAATTAAGATTTTAACTTAAATATTTTATTTTCATGTTGTAAACGAAGGATAAGAGAAAGGTAGAAAAAACAGATAAATGACGAAGGATGCAAAAGAGATAAGAAGCAGTATATTATTAAACAGCTATTTCCAGGCTGCTGAGCTAAGCTTCAAGAAGAAGCTAAATTGCAGCCTAAAAGGATTTCATATACCTCCTGTACTGCTGACTTGATTTCCCGATTAAACCAACTTAAGCAGAAATTGTGATTTTCACTTACATAAGTAGCTCGATTTATATTACACCTGCAAAAAGTAATAAGGAATTAGAGTATGAAATCATTTCTATAAAACGAAATGAAATTTTTACTTGGAATAAATCTAGTTTTAACAATAATAAGCCAATTTTGGAAAGGGAAGTAGATTATAAACTGTAATCCTCTATTTAAAAATAAGACATCTACAATAAAGTTACGTCTCCAATACGTTTTATAAAGTAACGAACTCGAAAATAATTTTATCATCTGAGAAATAAATGGACTTCATTTTTAGAAATAATTTATAATCTATTTTTAAATAGAAATGGTCGTTATTACAAATTTATACTTATAATAATTCTCAAATTAAAAGAAAAAAAACGGTTTTGAAAAACTACAAAATTCCAGTATATATTCTTTAAAATCTGAAGAATCTCTTTCAATTTTTTTGTTACTGAGGTCGCCGAGTTTGTTTTAAAGAAAATAATTATTGAAATTGTCTATTTTATGTGATAGTTAGTAGTAATTATACCAACAATGATATAAAGTAATAAAGTTTTTAATGTTAAAGATGGGATTGTAAAAAAGAAAAAAAAGCTTATTAAAGATAAAATTCCGCTCTTCCTTATAAGTACCAAAAAATATATATCGAGCCGACCTTCTGAAAAAGATATTTATTTTCAAAAGTATAAAATCCCTGTTTTCTTAACCCACGCTGGAATAATTAAAAACGAAACAATATCGATTTTGTAATTGGTAAAGCAAATTACACGAAAAATTGAACGCAAAATTACTCTTTTACTTATATTAGAAAATTTATTTTTCAAATATTTTTACGCTTTGTCACGCGGCGTTTCGGGCCGAATTTCACACGTTCACAATCCGCGTCTCGATGACTCTACGCGCGCGATAAATAAATAATTACTTTAGGCAATTCTTCCGGTGAGAGTCAAACACAACAATTTAATATAATCCAGAGCCGGCAATGCACGAGAGTCGCGTGCCGTCCTTATTCGCTTCGCAAAGACAGAAAAAAAGACACACAAATACACTCACGAATAATTCACACATTTAGTTAAAAAATGAAGTTAAAAACGAGAAAAACGGGTTCAATCTCTTCGGGATTTATCTCTTGATATATCCTGGTAGAAATTTACCCATTTAAAATGGAGTCAAAACTCGGAAATAGGAATTAAAAATGGACAAAAAAGTTTACGTTTTAAATATCTTGCAACCAGTCAAGAACTGACTAAGTTTAATGTAAGAGTAATATTATGACGATTAACTTGTCGAAATATATTAAAAATGATTTTAGAAGTTGTAAATAATCAACATTTCTATAATAGTATAATGTACAGACCCTAAATACGTAGTAAATAAGTTGTTAGGAAAATGTAAATAAAGTCGTATTATGTTTATACCAGTCTAACCTCAAAATCACGACTTTGACATGATTTTTTTTTGCTCTGACGGTATAAAATATACTTTGATACTTGTGAGTATGTTAATTTTTTACCTTCTGTGACATTTTTCGCCCTCACTGTATTCACTTCGCTAGGTTGAAAAACGTCTCACGAGATATACTATCAACGGTCACA
>JAPYZA010005566.1:0-20597 GCA_030522685.1 Eupelmus azureus
GCGGCGGTGGTGGACTAAGGGCCTTTTTGCCGGGCGCATGCAATTTCTGATGCGTTGTTTCTTTCTCTCTCTCTTTCTCTCTCTCCTCTTCTGCATCAATCTTCGTTGCGGCGGGCCGAGAAGAAACCGGCATAATACGTTTTATCAGGGGACCCCGCGTACGCGAAGAAGAGAGAAGGAGAGAGAGAGGCCAGAGAGTAGAACGCAGAGAGATAGAGAGAAAGAAAGAGAGAGAAAGATCGGGTCCCATTCTTTCGTGGCCGCCAAATTAATTCAGCGCATTCGGCTGCCGCGCGTGATTCGTTCGGCTTTCCTCGCTCCTAAGTGGACGGTTATAAATTGCCGATAATGAAAGGGAGGGGGGGCGGCGGTGATGTATACGGGGGCTGCAGCTTTCGTCTAAAGAGCCGGACAGGCGAAGAGAGGACAAGAGAGGAGGAGAGAGGGAGGGAGAGGTGGTTTTTGTCGTGCGCGCCTTTTATTCCTCGTCTCTCCTTCTTTCCAGCCGCTGTTTCCTCTTCCTCCGTTATGTATCTCCTTTTTTTGCTGGCCGCCTCGTGTCATCGGGACTGACGTATAGTTCGGGCTAAACGAGACATTTATATAGAGCCCTCTCCCTCTCAAATAAACATTAAAATTTGATTAGAAGGCACGCGCGAGTAAAAACGAACTCGATATATATAAACGAGCAGGATTGATTTTCTGGGGGGCTGGCAAAAACCAAATTACAAGCTCCGACTGCAACCGATTTTTCCTCTTTGCATTGCTTTCTCTCTCTCTCTCTTCCTCCCTCCCTCTTCTCTGTATAGAACCAGGCGTTCGGTTTCGTTAAGTAGAATATTAACAGCCGCCAAGAGCAGTGTGCGAATAATTTGTTCTACGAGAGGTCATTTTGCATTCTAAAGACGAGAGAAAATTACGCGCTCGTTCGTTCGATCCTTCGAGCGGCTTTTGCCACTGTGTAGGGCAGCCCGTTTATTGCTGTATTGTATTCATGGCCGTGTGCGCGCGCGCGCCTTGTATATTCCGGGGCTTTCGGGAAATGGATAGCCGATGAAAATTAAACGGATCACGTTTTTTGCCGGGCCGGCACGTGAACCCGGAGAACGTTTATCGGCTTCGCGTTTGTTTCGATGCTTGTTGCTGGATCGCGGTAATTAAAACGCGCCGCTGTTTAACTAAATGGCCTGTTTCGCCTGGGGGGCGTAATCGCTCTGATTTAACGTTAACGAACTGCTTGGATTCTTGGAAAATATAATTTGTTTGCCGGTTGTTGTTGGATTGAAGGAATAATGTTTTCTTTATTGCTGCTGGTAACGCAAAAAACATCGGGTTCAAGAGCCAGTACGTTTTTGTAATATCAAGCGCTGCTAAAAGTGTCGATGCATAAATTTATTATTTTTCTTCTGGACAAGTTAATGTTTTATAGTGTCTTAATTATACAGATTAATTTTGATTATTCAAATTTAACTACGCTGCAGGAAATGAATTCAAACGGAGACTGATTTATAATGAGCAAGTTGCAAATATTTTTGTATCAGTAAAATATTCGGCTAATTTAATTACTAGCTAAAGATACGGAAGAAAAATCGGAGAGTTTATATTTGCCGCAATACCCAAAAATAAGTTATATACGCAAATTTAATTATAAATGTAGGTCATTCTTATTACAACTTGAATCTGAGTAACATTTTCTTTCATTACTTAAAATCTTTATCGCATGCTACACGCAAACGTAAATTCATCAATTATTTAATTCGTACTCACATCCAATAACAAGGCCTCCTCTTAATAGCTTCTTCAAAACTACCTCCCGGATAATATCTTAATACAGTCGGCGAATTTTCGAAAGTGCCAACATATACATGTGTCTCCTGCAGCGCTCGGCGAAAAAATCCATTTAAAATTAACTTGCTCGCGAAATCACCTGCGCCCAATGCGAAATAACAGCCCGGCTCGCCCATATAAAATTAAATCGCGCTAAACGAGTTCCAATGTACTTACGCAACGAATCGCGAGTTACATCACGCCTCGTGAGCCTTTCGCGATATACATATAGCACGTCCGATCGTAAAAAAAACGGGGCAGCACGAGGGAAAAATAAAACTAGGAGCTCGCCAGCCATCTTTTAATCAAAGTTTAACGGCGCTCCTCTCTCTCTCTCTCTTCTGGCAGCTATAACGAGTGTATCCGAATTCCTTATTCAAAAATCTCTCGGCGAGATCAATCTTGTAAATTGAATCCGCGCTGAGCGCGAGCAAAGAGTGGCGGATTCTTTACTCCGCGCGGGGATCCGGAAGACGGAGAAAGTAATACGGCAATACGGCCGATAGATCCGATTGCCCCCCCACCTGCACTCTATTCGTGAAATCCGAATGCATTTACGAGCTTTACCTAGAGGTATGTTGTATAGGTCGACGAGAGTAAATTCGATTGACTCGTCCGTACATCCGGCTGGGATAGTAGCGCGGAGCGAGCGGATTAATTTTTCACCGGCTGGAAATAGGGGAGAGCTGTAATATACGCGAACTCGTTTTTTGCGACAAGCGTTTGTTACATACGACGGTCGGTTGTTTTTTTTTGGCTTTTTTTGCTGTCGATAGATTGCGTTCGTGAGCTGGGGCGCGCGAGTTTTTAATTGAATATTTAGCGCGAGGAGAAAAAGTGCGCGCCGTTAACTTTTAATTACCATCTGTGTTTGATTATTGCTCGACGCAATGCATTTTCTGCTTTGTTTGAGACTCGCAAAGTGCACGTACGTAGTAGAGGGTTTTATTCCTAGTTTCCAATCGTTGCTACAATTCAACTTTTCACTTCGGTTTTATAAAGCGAAAACAATTTGCAAGTAGGTGCCGAAGCGTATTTTCGTGTTCTGTTAACAAGGGTTTTAATGCGATTCTGCGGACAAATGTAACTGGAAACGAGGACGTTGGTTTACAGGACTGCATTAGCGAGTGCAGGAGGTTGCTGGAAAATTTAATTACTTCGTCGATACGCCGGATAAAATGAAATTTACTCGTTTATTAAGAGTCGGATATCTAGATTGAAAATGCTGCAGATTTATGTACAAGATTTTGTATAACGCGATATTATCGCGAGCAATTTTTATGATAATTTATATAAAGCTAATATAAGATAAATTATAATATTTTACATGGGTTTACAGTTATGTAAGAAGCCGGGCTAAAGTACACGGTGTTTTCAGTAGAAATATGCTGTTAATCTTGCTAAAAATAAAGAACATGGTTTCATGATTTATAAATTTCGTGTAATAACCAAAATGTGTTAACGCTTAAGGATTCAGTAAATACACTATGTAACTAGCAGCATAATTCGAAGAAAATGTACACGCTTTCATGCAGTACTCTTATTTATTAACTTTATTACACTCAATTATATATTTCACGTGTATGTAATTGCAAGTATGATGAATTCGAACACACTGCCAGATAATAGCGCATACAAATCGTCAAAATCATTATACTTTAACTTTCTTAACTGACCAGTGGACGAAACAACGTATATTGAAAGAAAAATGTAAAACGAGTTTCACTAAATAAACGCTTCTTATTAACGGAAATTATCCACTTAACCTACCAAGCCTCTTCTCCGAACATACAACACCCAAAACGTCCTTATCGAGCACTAACGCGACAGTTAAAGATAAATAAACTAATTTTTCAAACTTCTTCCAGAAAATCACCGACCCAGCAAAAAAACGCCGCCTTCCACATTCCTTCTTATCTCCGTCCCCGTGCCACGCGTTTCGTGGAACGCCCGGCGAAAAATTCTTCATACACCGCGCCGACATCCGTCTTTCCTTTTCCGTGCAAACGAGCAATTATCAGCCGCTAGCCCAGCCACGCGACTCCCCCTTATGATAAGAACTCGCTAAACCAGGCCGAAAATCGCCCGCATAAAGACGTCATCCCGGCCCAAACAATACAATTTCGCCATTTACACGATGAAAGCCTCAGTCCAGATTCGCGCTTAAAGCCAATGTGTGCCTACAGTCACACGTCTCCGATAAGAAGTGAAGGTGTTTTTCGAATAAACAGCGGCGTTCCTCTAAAAGCCATCCTTTTCAGGCTGTCCAAACAGACACGCGAGGCACTCGACTATTTACAGTCGAAGATAATCTGGATTAACGCGCTCGTATACGCGCGGCAAATTAAATTTCCCAGAGTGCGCACGCGCGCAGCGTCAACTTCATTTCCGGCGCGTGTGTTTGCCATCGTGCGAATTCATACACCGCCCGGGATTTCAGGGGCTCGCACGGAAAAGTATTGCGAGGAATGTCCGCGGCGGCTTTTAATTTAGCCGGCTTTTGTTTTCCGCGGTGCTGGGCCGCGTGTAATTTTGAGGCTATTTTTTTGTTCCACGCGATTAGAGCCCGGCCGCGCAGTGTTTTGAGGGAGCCATTAACTTTTTAATTACGGAGAAAAATTTGGCCGCCGAGTTTTGAGTTTATTTTCAGTTTTTTAAAATTCCGAGGCCGGGGAAATTTTTTGCATTTTTCATGGCTCTGAATAATACAGACGGGGCGAGGCCGTTTCGCATTCTAGCTTGAAAACTATCCTAACGTCTAATGCCAGAGCTCAAACCCTAAAAGGCTTTTAAGTATATTGAAGCCTCGCATACGCCGGCAGTCTGAGAACACATCCGCACGCGAATTCGGCAATATGTACTCTTGCAAAGAGAGCCGCTGAGCGCGCCGATACTATACACGTTTGCTCTCAAACATTAATATATCTCCCTGCGGAAGTCCCTGATCGCGTCAACAGCCAGTACAGTTCATCCACACACGTGTGTGTGTCTTATCCGTGCTTATACGGGACTTTGGTGCGTATATATGCGAGTAGGCGAGGACGCCGTCAAAGACGAGAGAGATAGAAAGCCGGAAGCAGTCGAGTGGCCCGAACGAACAAACATTATACGCCGGGAGTCGTATTTGCGGGCGCTTTTGCGCGCCATTACCGCACGTGCGCGCGGCCCTTTATCTTTATCCCTCAGACGCGTATTCGAATGGCCCGTTTCCTCTTTGTCCTCTCTCTCTCCCTACCTCCCTATACATTCTAGATACGCGTGTACAAAGGAGGCGCTGCTGAGGGATGTTGCGCGCGCGGTCGCCTCGCTCTATAATTAAAGTTCCACCCACCATCCTCTCGTCGCCGTCGTCCTCCCGCGCGTATAGGTATATAATCGCCGATAGCGACGGAATTCCAAACGAGCTCTACTTCGATTAACATCGTCGCCGCCGGCGGATTGTACTTAACGCATGTTTAATGCATCCCGCGCGAGCCTGGCGTCGAGCGACAAGTAGCGCACGCGCGCAACAGCGAGCTCAAGATCGCCGCGGGACGTAAGCGCGCTCCATGTGTATATGTATATATATATATAAGCGAAGCGTTAATTAGCCTCGGATGTTCGACGTTTTCGCTTCTCTCTGCAGCCGATTGAACGATTCGCATCGCCGCGCGGCTTTTCGATGTTTATATACGTCACGAGACTGCTTCTTATTAGAGGGACTAGCCTCTCTCTTTCTTGCATGCGTGCGCGGACTGCTGTCCTTGGCGCGCGGGCGCGTCTCTTTTTCCCTCTCTCTCTCTTTCTGTCTCGGGCTCAAATTGAATGTGAGCGCGCCGAAGGAGACGCGCGTGCAAAGCTATATATACAGCTGAAAAAAGCCCCGTCCAATTTAAATGTTTTCCGAGCGCTAAGAGGATACGGAGAAGAATATGGGCTCCTTGCATGCGGTTAAGGAATGCTGCTTTGTTGCCCGATCGAGCTTCAAATTACATCCCGACGAGCGACTCCCAGAGCTTCGTTACGCAAGCGACGCCGGAAAATAGGTGAAAGCTCGCAGGTTGATTGAGCTATAAAATAATTATGTTTATGTCAGCGGTTGCGCAAAGCCGATATGTACAAGCAGCCGGTGCCGATTATGGACTGAAATCGAGCTCCACGATCGACGTGCCGCTTTGCAAGTGCACTTTCGCCGCGGTGAGGCTGACAAGCCGTGTAACAGGGACGTTAAACTTTCCTTTCCCGCGCGAGCGCGAATTACATCAGTTTCTTATATTAACAAAGTTACGCGATCGTGAATTAACCTTCTTTCTCGCGAGCCTTGGGCGACACTTTGCCGAATTCAGCTTTAAGCCGGGAACAAGTTCGCTAAGATCTTGCTTGGACTGCGGGTGGGATTATTTAAGCTGTACTAATTATAAGCGGTAGCAGTGTTTCGAATTGGATGAAAGCGCTATAGAGATTAGCCGAATTTTGACCTTACGCGCGGTAAGTAAACGGATGGTGTCGAGAAAGTTGGTAACGTTTATTAATATCGCGAGCGCCGGATTATTTCTGATAACTTAACTAATGGAGATATCTTCAAACGTTATATATTAAATCTAAAGCTATAAACTTTTTAGCATACAATGATCTTCGTGTAGAAAGATTTAGAACGAAATTTGAAAAAAAAAGGCCGCAGCCCCTAAAGCTCCTTATTTTTCAGGCTGCAAAAAATCCTCGGAGGCAGGCGAACACATGTTCGTTTAATCGGCCGTGGCTCGGTAACTAAATAAGGTAACGCGATACGGCGAGTGTCAAAAAGAAAGCTTAAAATCGCCGGGTACGCATTACGCGTCAGCGTACACAGATGTGCTGAAATATCTCGGCGTCGCTCTATTTTTAAAACGAGCCGAGCGCACGCTTTTTTTCCCTCCACATCCTTTATCCATATACATATATAAAAAAAGTAGTATAGCAAACCTTCGCCAGGCAGCTTGCGAGCAAGCAAATCTTTTGGCTAAACTATTTTCCATGTTAACTTGCTCGACACGAGCTCCAGCGAGTGCGGGAACTTCTCTGCTCTCTCTCCCAGTCGCGTTTAACGCAATTGTCAACGGAGACAACAAGGAACATTTCTCTGCGCGCGGAACTACAAGCACGCGCTGTACCTAGCTCTCGCGCGCGCGAAACAAGCTTCGACCGCGCGCGCTAAAACTATTCGGAACATTTTCGAAATCCCGTAAAATCTCTCTCCTCGCTGGCTGGCGAACCGGCTCGGATCCCGCTACACTTCCTCGCATGTAAACCGCTCTGTATACCCGAGCCAGCAATCTGGAGCATCTAGGCGGCGGCGACCTCCTCTGACTTCATTTTTCTTCCCACACGCGTCGTTCTCTCTCTCTCTCTCGTTCTAACTCGACGACAGCGTGCGAGTACAGCACAGAGAGTCTCGGTACCGTTCCTCGAAATTCAATACTCGCTCTCTGGCGAGAGGAGCGCGCGAGCTAAGACTACGCCGAGGGAAAAAGAAGGCGCTGTGGAGAAGAAAAAAAACGCGCCGGGGGGACGGCTGAAAGACACGTAACGGCGCGCGCGCGCTGCGTTTCGAACACACGACTAGGCGTTCCTCTCTGCGGTTTCGCGACAAAGGGGACCGCGCGACAGTCGCACACGTAAGTTATGGGACCGCCGACGGCCACTATGCGACGCCAAGCGCGGCTGCCTCCTCCCACATGCGTGTGTGCCTGTGTGTCTGTGATGGCTCTTTGCGTGTGTGTGTGTGTCTGTGTGTATGCAAACGCGAGGCGTGTGAGAGCGCGATGACCGCGAGATCGGGAGACAAAGAGTAAAATGAATGGGTTAGTGGGGAGGGGGATGGGATTTTTGCTTAATTAGAGCGGTTTAGAACTCGATTGGGGGATTTAAGGATTAGGAGGAGCTAAGAGATGCGTGTGGCTCTTATTTACTTGGGTTTTATTGGAAAGGTGTGAGCTGGAATATTTATGGTTATGGTAAACAATGTTTTTAGACGAAAACGATAGTGAATAAATTTAAAAATTCGTATTGATTGTCTGTATAACATTAAAATCATATGAACTGTCCGATTATGCCTGACTGTTTCTACTGCAGCAATAAACAACCTATTTATACATGAAAGCGTACTAAAATCATGTATAAATAAAGCTCAAACCAACATATGAATCATTATTTATTCGAATTAATACATCAATTTTAACAATCACATTAAACCGTATTTAGCGCATTAAAGCTAAGTGCGGCAGCAAAGCGTGCACTGAACCTGCTCCTACACAATAGGATGATTCCGCATCCACGCACACAGCATCGCGCGCACAGCAGATGCAAACTGGACGCGCAGGAAGGAAGCTAGCATATATATATATACAATCTACGTCCAGCAAGGCAAAGAGAGAGGGGAGGGGGGGGAGGAGAGATTGCTGACGAAGGTGGAGAACGCACCGGGGAGATGCAGTCATTAATTCGCGGGCGAGCGCGGGGAGACGCGAATGATTTAGCGCTCGCAAGCCAGAAATGATGCTTCTGCAATCTAAATTTTTTCCAGCGATCATTAACTTGATTGGGGAGCCCTCCGCGACTTTTTGGCCTTCTTATGCGTGTGAAGAAGCCGGGCTGACGGTAAAAAGTTGAGAAGGGACTGGGGGGATTTTTGTCGGGAATGAATCCTTTGGCTCCTTGAGTTTGTCTTTTGGAGTAGAAAGAGAATTTTCTTGATGTCGATATTCCTATAATATTGATAAATGTTTCGAAAGGGAAATTTAAATTTTGTCCTTATTGTAAAAAGAAATAAACGAGCATAAAAAGTACTGGGAAGAGTGCAAAGAAATTTTAATCTAGCGAGTGAGGAGGTATAAAAGCGAGCTGCAGCCACCGTCTCTCAAAAAGGTACAGCAAGTAAAAACACAGCGCTCGCCGTTTGTGAAGTTTCCGAGCTTAAAGGAGGGAAAATCGCGCAATTTAAATTCAGAGCAAGAACGAATTGTCACTTTACAGTCACTTGGCGAGCTCTCTGCAATATCGCGCGTTAAATTACTAGCCACGCGCGGCCGCAAAGGCTGGAAATAGTGCATCGAGCGAGCCCCGCGACGCACTACGCTTCCTCTCTTCTTCCTAAAGAACTTTTTACCCCGGCGCTCTTTAATTAACAGGGAATTTAAATAAAAGTATATGGGCATTAGCCTATTCGCTTTGAGGTGGAAATTGATTCTACTTAGCGGAGCCGCTTAGTCGCTCTTTTTCCTCGCGCTTTTTCTCGCTGACCTACATAAACGAGACCGCGCGCCGTATACATATACGGCGAATTTGTAAATCCCTCCGGTGCTGGGGCCTTCAAAAGCCAATCTCCGTGGGCAGAAAATAATTTCTCAGGCCGCAGAGTCACAACAAGACCTCCGCGCAGAAGCGGCCGCAAAACAAGAATGAGAGGAGAAGCGAAATGTCGAGTGTGTATATACATATATATAGGAGCGAGTGGATCCTCGAAGCTCGCGCGGGGCGTCATTAATCCCGGGGGCTACCCCCGAATGATTTAGCGTCGCGCGCGCAAAGTGATCCTCCTAAACGCAACGAGATCGCGTCCCTCTCTCTCGGCGTAAAAAGAAACGAAATTAAAGCGAACGAGAGCGAAGCGAGGAGAAAAAAACCAGCGCCCGCCGTCCAGTGGCCGAGAGAGATCGCATCGCGCGCTCGCTCTATACCCGAGAACGGCAAGCGTAAGAGAGAGACAGAGCGAGAGAAAGGGAAGATCGCGAGGAAGGGGTAATGATGGATAGGGGCAATTAAGCGCGAACCGCCCTGCTCTCTCCTCTCTGCGTCGCGCGCCATGTATATATGTATGCGCGGGAACCTGTATCGTTTCCTGCGCGTGTGTGTGTGTCAGTGTGTGGGTGTGTACACACAGGGCGTACGAGCAAGTTGGCTGCATAGTGCGTGTGTGCGAGGGTCCTTAAAGGCGCGCAGAGAGCGAAGTTAGACGCGCGGGCTCGACAGACTTGACTTTGCGGCTCCCGAATAGACTTTGTAATGGGCGCACGGTGGTTATTATACGCGGGGGGAGGAGGGTACGGGCTAATGTGGATACAGGCCAAGAGAGAGCGAGACGCTGGAATAGCTGTTGCGGATTTGTTTTAATGCAAGACAGAGAGAGCGAGAGAGAGAGAGAGAGGGTAATGGCGGTACGAGGGTTCGCGAGATGGGAGGAAGGGCAAATATTGGCGGGGCGAGATGCGCGCGTGATAGCAGCGAGACGACGAAATTGCTATACCAGTGCCAGGGATCAGTTGTACGCCAAAGTAAGATATCCATCTCCAAGTTTGAACTTTAAAATTTCAAGTCGACCAAGAAGCATACGTGCAGCCAATCAACCTCACCGATTTTAATTGCACCAACGAATTTTCAATTTTTATAGGAGAATAAGGCTCGAGCAATGCGTAGTATAGTAGAATAACCGAGCAGCTCTTGAAGAATAGCTCTCTGCCGGCGAGGTTTTGCTAAGCCGCGAGCGCGCTTAGCCGTCCCATGCGATTTCGCGCTAATTAAAAAGGCGAGATAGAGTCGAATAGCCGGAGATAGAACAAACGAAGGAACGGACGGGCCTGCGAGAATCTCGAAGGAGCGGGCGTAGGCGAGATACGTCGGAGCTGGGCGTGCGCGTGTCCGTTCGTCGTGGGAGATTAGATCGCGAGCTCTCCTCCCTCTCCCTCTCTCTCTCTCCTTTACCGTCTGTGTACGAGAAAGCAATCTCCTGAAATTCGAGTCTAAATAGCAACACACACACACATACACACAAGGAGGGCGCATCAATTTGATTAGAGATTTCGTGTGTGAGCGGGGGCTAGGTATATACGGGGCCCACTCCATCACGCTAATTTGAGGGAATGCGAGCAGCCGAGCTGCTCGGCTTTCCTTCTTTAACAATGTTCCATCAACTGTCGGCTGCCCGAGAAATGAAGAATATTGCCCTGGGATTTTTCGGTGCCTTAATTAACGCCGTTTGTCTCTCATTGTTCGCCGGACGCTGGATCGAGTGAGCACCAGCTCGCGCTGATGAGGCGCCCGGCTTTTTCCAGCCTCGATATATATATATGCGCGTTGCGGCTGCGGTTAGAGGTCTTTTCAAGGTGAGTCATTTTTCCGGACTTATCGGAGATCCGGGAGATAAGAAATTCGAGAAGCGCTAGGCGAAACGGGTTCCTCGACGTTTTTAATTATGAAGTAGCAGATCATAATAATTTGTCTTCGGGCGGGCTCGAGCCTAGTTAGGAGCGTTTTTGGAATTGGAACGCTGAAACGTTGCTTTCTTAATAGTTTTACATTTATTGAATCGCGCAATCGTTACGGCGTAATCGTCTATCACCGAGAATCGTTGGAATTTCAATTCGAAGAATCCGATACAAGATAACACCGAAAAGCCTGTAATTAACATTAAGGCCCGAATTTACAATAGACACACTCAATACTGAATACTCAAACTTCCAATATGTAACTGAATATCTCTATATACATAAATCCTGATTGGAAATTCAAGTATCGAGTGTCTCCTATAAATTCGAGCCTAAATTACCAGAATGACCTTTCCATCCCACCCGCGCGTCCGTTGAGCTATCAAGCCCGAATAAAACAACGGATCTAAACAGAATAAGTGCTTTGACGTGCGCAACGCGCGCATGGAACAATGATCTTCGCGCGCAGCTACATCGGCCCGGAACAGTTTCATCAGTCTAGTTGACGCGCTGCACCCGCGCTTGTGCGACTCGTCGACTTGGAGGTGCGTGTGATTGCAGTGCCCCATTCGAGATTGATGAATCTCGCCTAGAATCGAACGTACAGTCCAGTGACGCACGCCCTGGCTCGACGAGGCTGTATAGTTGAGTCACAGCGTCGGGCGATGTCGGTGTAATATGAACGGCTTTGATGATTTTTTTACTTTTTTAACTTTTGCTATTTGTTTTATAAATATTTTGCAGAAAAGTATATTGAGGTAACTGAAATAGAACTGTTTTAATGACTTGTAAGTTATAAAATTTTGTATTCATACATTCATATTCATTTGTACTAAATTTTAAAACATTTTATTATTATTTTTAATAATTTTATTCTAACTAATGATGAATTTGGAATCAGCAAATTGTCTATTTAAGATGCTCTTAAATATATGGTAAAATAAAAATTTATAAGCATGTTTTGTAGATTAACTGTATGGATCTACTACAGGATTCAGCTTTACTAAACAGAAAATCTCAAGATCATTGTTTTATTTTAGCAAGTACGTCCATCAGAAAATTAAATAAGTCATAAATTGCTTGATAATTAATTTAATTTTAACAATCAGTCAGACTCTAATTAGATCCACATCAGGTCCTGATTAAATTTTCACCATTGAGCCAAACTTTAATTAACATCGAACTCGAGCCGAGTCTCAATTCCGCAAACGAATTCGCAAATAAAGCAGCAACGAAAAGAAAAAAAAACGATAGATCCCCGGGCAAATGGAAAATCTTAGCCTACATATACGTAGGTGCTTGGACGCAGTAGAATTCGCGATCCATCAATAAATCCGATAAATAATTCCAGTCTCGTAGAAAAGTACACCCCGAGCGGCTTTCATATAATCGGCGCGCGCTGCCCGTTAAATTATTCACGCCACGCGCGCATTTTCCTCAGAGCTAAGAAGCACGCGAATCCGTACGCGTTTCCTGTTTGCCATTTTTATTATACATATTTTCGAGGCAGGAATCGCCGGGCGGAGTGCCTCCATAAATCTCGATGAGCAATCCATATACTTATACATCGCGAATAGATAAAATGTAAATTTCTCTTAATGTCGGAGAGGCGATCGGAAAGAATTTATGGAATCGGGCCTGTATAATAGATCACAGAGCCGCCACCAAAATGTCTATGGCCAGCATAGCTCGTTTCGCAATTACCGCGAAACAGCGCGCTAGCTTATTTCTCTGAAAAAGTAAGAATAACAGAGCGAGAGAGCTCGTAAATATCCGAAAAAGTCGCGGGCGAGCGATTGAAGAACTACCCGCTTGGGCGCGTGGCATTTCCGGATTTTCTGATTTATGCGCGGATAATTCGGCCATTAAGAGCGCGTTGCTTAACGAGCGGCTGACTCAGAGACAACAAGTGGATGAAGGACGGCTTGTCGCTTGAGCGAGCGCCCGCAGCCTCAGGTATATATAGGTATTAAAAAGAAGAATGTAGTAAAGAGTTTCGAGGATATATTACGAACTCGTAAAAAAAAGGAGCCGTCATCGCGGCTCCGATCTCTTTTATAACTCCTCCTTGGGATGAGCCCGTGGAGACTTTTACCTCGCGCGAGAGAGACACTGTCTCTCGCTTATTTCGAGTATATCGCTTTCGCGTCTATATACACGAGGACGACGACGAGCTGTTTGTGGGGCCCGAGCTCTCCGGCTTCGAGGAATAACAGCGCGCCGGCAAATCGTCTTATTTATACGCAAATTGCCGTATAATGCGACGGTTATGTCTTCGAATTTTATTGTCTCGTCGAAATTTTCGTCCTTGCTGAAATTTCTCGGCACGCGGCTGGATCAAATTACCTGCGCGCATGCAAAGCGCAAACTCGGCCCAACAGACACCGAGTTCTACTTGACGTTTCCTAATGTTATAAATAAGGTTAAAGCGGCTACGGGCGTTTAAAGGGGGGAGTTGTGACAAAAACTTCATTGCTAATTCCGTCGTAAAATTAATTTTTATAAGCCACTAAAAAGCATAATGCGAGAACGGTTAGAATTTTTATTTCTTCATAAATGCTTCCCGCGACGCGGGCGAGGAATTTTTATGTAATTATTATAGAGCACGTATGGATGTCGTTTTCTCGGAATAATAGTAATTAAGGCACACTTTTATAATTTTAACGGCTCGAAAATAAAATTGACAAGAGCAAACAGTTTCGCAGCTTATATACAGCTGCGATTCCAAGATTTTCAACTTAAAACACATTAAATTTATTCATAAAGTACTCTCGTACCCGGCCATCCAGTACATTAACGGATTTTAAAATTTAATCGTCGAAACCTCTAACACAGCGCTCATGTTTATTTAAGCATCGCATAACGCTACTCTTATCAACGCAATTGCACTACTTCAGCCTCACTTTTCCACGCCGCGTATACATCAACTCTCCAAACGGGTTCCACACTTGCCGCCGTACACAACACACACACGTGCTCATATTTATATATGCTCTCGCCAGATTCATCAAGCGGAATTGTAAATTGACTTTAACATAATATCCTTAAAACGTATAATTTACCATAATTCAGTCGCCCGCTCTCCTTTCTTTTTTTTCCTTCCTCACCTAGCGCGCACAACTCCAATTTACGGTTATTTCGTCAGCCAGGTCGCGTGTGGAATCGAGAGGACATTCCGGAGACTGATAAGGCCGACCTTTTATTTACGCCGGGATCGAGAGACGCGAGCCCCCCCGGAATTATATCAATTGGTATGTGTATACAGCAAAGGCGGCAGGGCTAGTTATGCGGGCGATTTTTACTGCGCCCTGCCGGATCTCTCCTTCTCTCTTTTGACTTTTAACGGGGGCATTAAACGATTTAGGAGAATGGGTCGGGGGGGATTTGGTGCGCGCGTTTGTATCTGAAATGGGACTTTTTTTCTTAGATTAGCCCGAGAAGGAGGGTAAAGCGCGCTTAGAGAGAGGACGGATTATGTTGGTCGCGCGAGTTTTATAGTGCGCGTTCTAGGGAGCTATTAAAAAAGAGGCGCTCACGGGCTCTTTTACGCGCAACAATAAAATATTACGCGCCAATAAACACTTGAAAGCTTTTCGAGAAAGGCTCGGCTACGGCCGGCGTGGAATGCGCCTCGTTCGTTTCTTGCGGTTAATGCAGAATTTTAGTGAACGATTAGGATTGCCACGGCTTTGTTCCAGCCTTAAGTTTGATTGACTTTAGAGTGGATTGTATGATTCTAGAGTTTTAGTTGCATTATAGGTGCTTATTGCTTTCTAACATACATTTAATGATGGCTATAAGCAATACCTCGTTGGTTCTGTCTGATGCGAGGAAAAAATTCCACGGGCACGCGCGGCAATTAACGGATTAATCACTCAACAAAATAGAAACAATGAGAGAAAAAGTTGTAAAAGTAAAGTCTCAGCCACAGCCATCCGTCAATCAAGCTAATCTACTCTCCCATCCTCCACCCACGCTCAGGCCAAGCACGGAAACAGCAGCTTAAAAAAAATCGAGCCGCGTGTCGTCTATCTCGCACGCATCTTCTAAATCTCATTTCCTTGATAATTCGCGGAGCTTAGAAGCCAACGAGGCCTGCATACCCACGCGCGATAATAACCGGAAAGGTGCGCTCCGCAGTAGCAGGAAGAAAGCCCTAACTCGCGCCCGAGCGAGCATTTCAATATCATCCGAGCTAGCAGCGCGGACATAACTTTGCGGTCGGCGGCCGTGCGGTTTTCTTCAATATTCGCGCCGCGGCGCGTGGGCTGCTGCGCTACTGCAGTGGAAAAGCGGCAGGATGCGTCCCGATCTGTATATACGTATATATAAGCGCGGACAATTGAACGTTCGCTCCACGCGCCTTTTCTAGCATTAGTTATAGGTGAGAAAGCAGCGGCGCCGTTAGAGAGAGAGAGAGAGAGAGAGATAGAGTCAAGGTGAAGTTCAATTTACCTAACCAACCGCGGCGGCGGCCACCGTTTTAATGACTTTTCCCAGCAGCGCGCACGCTGGTATAATGCACCGCTGCTCCAAGAGGTATAATTGCTTTTATGCTATTGGGGATTGTGTCGAATATAAAGCGCCGAGCGCGCTCGACTTTTTCACGAGAGCGCGCAGTTATACTTGCGGAATTGCGTGGAGCCGTGTTTTAATGGAGTTTAACAAATTTTTCATTCTGGTATACGGTTGTATTTATTTGCGCGCCCGAGCGCGCTGAATTTATGGATCGATTCTGGATTGTTCGCTGTTGGTTGCGGAAAGGCGGATTATTCGATTCAATGTTTTCAACGCTTAATTGTTAGGACTGTAGTTCGTGTTTGTGGAAATGGTTTTTTTTTGTTCTGTTTTGATTCCTGGTCGAGGTAGCTGTGTGACTGATTAAATTGTTTTTATATTCTTATTTAATTTAAAATAATTTCTCATTTTATATTGTTTCGCTAATATGATATCGAAAATGTCATTATTTTAAGTTATTTGCACTTAAAATAATCCTCGTAATATGATGAATTGATTATACTCATACGGCTGCAGAGAGCTATTTTGACTGTATCTTCTTACCACTAAGAAAAAAATGTCAGAATGATATTACTACATCTAAATTATTGAGAATAATATTAAAATTTTTAATTAAAAGAAAAATATTCATCTTTTTATTAAAAAGTTAGATATTCCAAAATTCATATATTTTATGCTAGATATAATATAAAAAGTATTTCAATGAAACATTTTTCACGAACAGTAAAGGCTTTTCACTGCCTATCAAACCGCACATACGTACAGAGCGGTACTTTTTACCAGTTAATTTTGCAATACACTCTAATACATAATACATCGAAGGGATTTAATAAAAGAGAAGCCTGCCTATCGACTTTTCCATTATCCTATTAGGAATCGAATTAAAGATTTACTCGCGAATCGATCCCCCCTAGTCGCGTTCGCTAAGCGAACTTCGAGGGACAAAAGCCCTCGTTTTACCCTTTTTTTATTCTTCTTTCTTACATCTTTGTATCATGGCGCTTAAGGGCTTATATAATTCATCATCCGAATGTACAGCCGGGCTCAGCGTTACGTGCATATGATATCTCAATACTGCTGCTCGTGCTGAGTTCATTCTGTATATGAGATTACAAGTGTACAGTTACATAACTCTAATACAGCATTATTCCCGCGTGTACAATGCAACCGTAATTCTATTGAAGTAATTAAAACGTTGCTATATAACAGAGAGCGCTGATCGCGTAATAGACGCTAAAGCCAATTAAAAGATTATTTCTTAAAGCCAAAGATTGTGCGCGTGCGCGTGTGTTTGTATAACTAATTTATAAATTACCGATGCCGCCTCGCAAATTGCCGAGTGCGTAATCTCGCGATTCATCATTGTTAGTTTTATCACAGATCGTGCAATTCATTTTAGAAGATAGATGTTCGTTTGTTGTAATGACTCAATGCATCACTATTACGTGTAATTAAATTCCTTATCGGCTATATAAACAATGGGCCCTGAATTTTCACCTATTTTACAAGTGTAAACTGATTCTGCGCGAGCGTTTTCCAGTTAATTTAAAAGAGTGACAATTCAAAATCCACTGAACAAACACCTCTGAGCAGCAACCATAAGTTATCTGAAATCTATTTGAACATTACCATATCTACTTTCATCTCGATTTACATCCGCACAGAAAAACTTGACGCCATCAAAACGATAAATAATTTCGCATAAACAACAAATTTTTCCAGCCCCCGCAGAAAAACATCTTCATACTCACGCCTCGGCATTTCGAATAACCCGACCGTTAATGTATTCCCCAATACGACTTATCAATCGTCCCTATACACGCACACCGTCGACGCGCTCCAACAATGAAAAACACAACCCAGCGAGCGACGCACAGAATAAGTACCTTATGCTCGCGCGCAGATAAGTAGACAAAGACAAAGAACATCCCATACATAACGCCGCGCCGCTTTACAGCGCAGCTTCAGCTGCTCCTTTTTCCGCGCGCAGCAGAAGCAGCAGCGGATGCGTGAAAATTAATTCGGCAATATCGCGCAACAAGGCCCATGAATCAATAAAAACTCACTCGTAAACTCGCGCGATATACAGCGCGCGCCTACGTAGAGAGCGAAAGCGTCTCTCGGAAATTCGAGCCGCAAACGAAGAAGAATCGCTTAATAATCCCGCGTGCTCGCGCGCGCGAGCGCGAGTCTGTGTATACACAGTGCGCGATGCATTAATAAAAGAATTACAAAAGTACCACCACGGCAACTCGCGCGTTTCTCGCGGCGCGCGAGAGAGATTTTTCAAAAAAGCAGCCATTAAATTTCACGCTCGAGTGTCATCTCTCTCTCTCTCTCTTTTTCTCTCCCTCGCTTATATGCGGGCCTGGGCACGAGCGCTGCAGGGCTGCACTTCTTCGTCTCGATTACAATCGGCGCGCTCACGCGTATGTATGTATATATGTGTACATGTACGTATAGACGTGTACGCGAAGAGCGCGAATGCGCTTGGGCTCACAATGAAGCGAGGCGCGCGCGCGCATGTAGGCACCAGGGCCCCATTAAACCGGGCGATCGGCCGACTTCGATTAGCCGGGCAGAGAGGGTTCAAGAGATAGGCCGAGTATAGGTGTATGTATATGTATATGTATAACCCGCCGTGGCTGGTGCTCGTATAGCGAGGATATTGCACCTTCGCGCCCCGCAACGAATTATAATGCTCTTTTATCGTGTTGCGGGAGAGAGAAATGCGCTGGGACGGGCTTCAGCTGGACTTTTTCTTTTCGGCCTGCGCGAGCGCGTTGATTTGTGCGTTTTGCGAGCGGCGCGAGAGAGGAAGAGTTTTCAGCGCTTTGCGTGAGATAAGCCGAGGGCTTGTCGCTCATCGCTGAGAGAAAGAGAGACTTACGCCTCCCAGGGATTAAAAATGAGATGTAGCTGCGCCGAGGAGGTATCTTATTTTGGGTATCTTGGATCTTTAACGCGTCGGGCTGGATATTGTTTTTTAATGCGTAATGGAAGATATATTAAATTAATGGCAAAAAGTTGGCGATTAAATAACGTTTACGCCAACTTTGGCCTTTCTACTTGATCGAATCACCGGATCGATCGTCGCGCGACTCTATTTACTTAGTAAAAATTTTATTTCAACAGCCGTCAATTTGCAGCGCTATACCGAGAGAGAGAGTCGTTTTTCCAGGCCAGTCATCCGCGAGAAGAAAAATTTAATAACGAAAAATATTCAATGAAGCCGGTCTTTAATTTTCCACTATGTATACGACCCATTTTTCAGCGTTTAGAGTGCTCTCGATTTTTTTCTCCTCCTTTTAATCTCACTCTCGCTCGCCGCCGGGCGACGCTCCGTTAAGCCGCGCTCTTTATTACGCCGTACAGAGAAAGAGAGAAAGAAAGAAGGCTGCATCAGGCCAGCCTGTGTCCCTTTAACTCTTCTCTCTCTCCTCCTCCTCCTCCTCTCACGTGGGCGTTTTCTTGTATTCTATAGAGGACGAGAGAGAGAAAGAGAAGTCGCCTTCCTATACTCGCTCTCTCACTCTCTTGTCGTAAAGCCAATGCGAGAGAAAAGGAGGAGAGAGAGATTTATTGTGTCCATGACAATGGCGAACAAATACGCATAATTCGTAATATCATTCATTGAAATAAAGATATATATATATAAAATGGCGGAGGAGGGGAGGGCGATTTGATTAATTGCCGTGCATTGTTTATTATATGCCAATGCCCGAAAGAGCGCGCGCGTAGACGAAAAAGCATAGAGTCGTCGCGCGAGATTTAGAGCACATTGTTCGGCCCGGCATAAATATTTAAATTGTTGTTTAGCGACTTATGTAGTATTCATCCTCCGCGCACTGGCAAATATACGAGCAAAAAACCGTTTAATTTTGCAATTACTCCATACCCAAAAGGCGACGGCCGTTCGCACGAAGCAAAAAATATTCCATTTCATTACGTCGAAATAAATAAGCTCCGATATTTCTTAAACTATATAAAAGAGCCGAGACAAAACGAGAGCTCGCAGCCAGGGCGCAAAAGCAAATTGATTTATTATATATAAACGAGTGGCCCAATAGCCAATCGATAATACAAAAAAGTAAGAAAAAGCGCGCGGCTGTAGCCCAGGCGCGGAGCAAAGTGAAAATTAAAGAGTCCCGGGGAAAAGACGAAGGAGAAGGAGAAGAACAATAAGGTCTGGGTGCGCGCTATAGCCTCGGAAAAATAAAAGAGAGCGCGCGCGCACGCGCGCGATAGGAAAAACACGAAAGAGCCGGTAAATTAATATTGGCGCGCGAGCGCACTTTTGTCCGGTCGCGATGGGATTTATTAAGGCCGAGTAGCAGAGAGCTAGAGGTAGCGATTGAATTTTTCCGCGGCTTATACCTGCACTCATTGTTTCTGAGCGAGAAAGAGAGCCGGACGGAATTCGCCGAGATGAAGGAGTATAGTAGCCGATGTGTTTTCATTGTGTTTTGCGGAGCTCTGTAGGTCGATTTGATAACGGATGTGCGCCCGAGCGCGATGGAAGGAGGCTGCCTCGCGGACGGAATCTTTTTATCGCTGGGGCAGCCGGGATGCTTTTGCTTTTATTGCGAGGAGAGGCCGTGGCCTAATAAACGCTTTTTCTGAGCTGGCTTGCTTTGTTTTATGGATGTTTTTTGATTGTTGATGGAGAGCGCCGTGATTGACGAAGTTTCGAGCTTAGCTTTTGTTGGGGAAATATTTATAATGTGAAAAAAGAAGCGATTGATTGATTTATAAATAATCTTTGTTTATCGATCTGGTTTAAGAAATTTCTGAATAAACGTAGTCCTTGATGATATTTTTAACGAAATCAATCGATCAATCAAATTATAAATTCCTCTAACACTTTGTTTTTTCTTTTTAAATTCAAAAGAAGGTCGCGCAGTTTTGAGAAACCTCCATCTTTTATTTTCGCTAGAACAATATAAAATAAAACCTATAAAAGCTACAGATTTCAGCAATTATTTGAAATGGACCCAATGGAAATACTGCGCGAGCACCGTCTGAGCGAGATAA